>JARLTB010000113.1:31237500-31497249 GCA_030141615.1 Unio pictorum | reverse complement strand
AGGAAACAAGAGTGGAAGTTGGTGCCACCATTCAAGTTTCTGCTTCCCCCTCTAGCCCAACAATGATCCAAAGAGATTAAAATGAGTACCTTATCATGGCCATACTCACTGATCACCCACATACAGAGTATTTACCTATACTTACTATTTTATCAAATTCCTGACCTTTCCTGTTCTTGAACTAAATGGATCAAGTTCCCCTTTCATGTCTGTAAATAATGAACAAAAAGGTAGTTCAAATACACATTATTTGTATCATAATCCAAATAGGGTTTTCATTCACCATATTAAGAGAGTCCCTGCCTTTTTAAACTCTATAGAAAATATTGCTGGGACTCTTATTGGGACTCTTAAAAGGACTCCAAGTCCAAGTCCTGACATTCTGATAAAAAGTCAGCCTTTATCATGATAAACATCATACAATATAAGAACAATATTAAGAGAGTCCCTGCCTTTTTAAACTCTATACAAAATATTGCTGGGACTCTTATTGGGACTCTTGAAAGGACTCCAAGTCCTGAAATTCTGATAAAAAGTCAGCCTTTATCATGATAAACATCATACAATATAAGAACTAAATTGTATTTTTTTTAACTACTGAACTTTCAAGACAAAGCTACTGAATGAGACATTTTTCTTCCAAATTTTCAGGTTATATCTACTTTCTTACCTGTTAAACTAAAAACAGCACCCAGTGGAATTCGCACTGAACCTTAAAGATTTTGAATACAGACAAAACTGGTCACATGATCATATACATTAGGCATGCATAAAAATAACGGTGGACTGATTATTTTGGGCTGCAGACATGTCAAATATTACCAAACACTACCCTGATGGAAACTTAATATTTCATTATTGTTCCAATAAGGTAAATGTCATTTAATCCTTGAAACATCCCAAAAAACTCATACAAGTACTCAGATGTTAGTTAATTTGATAGTGAGAAACTGGTATTACATCACCACAAGTATTTGATGCTGACAATCTAAACTTGATCTTTAACAATCAAATGTTCATCTTTCCACAACATCTGCTGAAACCAAATATCTTCTATGTGGATTTCCTAAATATTCTATACAAGACTGTTCAAATATAAGCAGGGGGAAATTACAGCAACTAGCACAGTACCTGTTGCACAGCAGGATTCCAATCATCATACCTGGTACAAAAAAGGACACAAGCTATAATAAACACTAATCTAGACCTATGGATCTGTTTCTTCGTGTGCCTACACCAACTTGATAACTGGATATTATAAATGTTAGGACATTTTTTTCTTTGTGCTCTATGTACTGTAGTCAATATCAGCACATCAGGCATGGTTGCTGGACAAATGCCTTGCTTATGCAGATTTTGGCAATGTAGAATCCTACTGACCCTTGACCATTAAGTCTGAGATTTTCAGACCTTTTCTGACACAAAGAATCATGAGTTTGCTGGAATATTTTGTCCAATATTTCACAAATTATGTCTCCTGTATGTCTAGAGGGTCATATGTTTTCATCAGGATTTTTTTTAAAAAAACTCCCAACATTAATAAATATAACAGATGACAATTTCCATTTTAAAACAACACATTTCATGATCACTTTATTAAAAATTTGAGGTAGCAAAGCGTTTCAATACAAAGTCTGAATGACAGCCCAGAGAGTATTGTATTTTCAAGGTAAAACCAGAAACTCGTATCTGGGATTAGTCTTGAATTTATTCAAATGAATTATTACTATGAAAACGAAAATAATGCTGAAAAAATTAGCTTTATTAATAATAAATGATCAAAGATAACAAGTATATACTAATGTTGAATGAGAGCAAGATCAAGAGCAGAAAATAAATATTGCAGCTGTTTTTAAAAGATTATTTAAGCATCTATCTCATAAAATATTTATAAGTAAATTTCCTGGCAACATATGATAGTGTGTAGATTTAAAGCAAAAAACACATTTAATATAACCGCTACTTGTCACATTTCATATTACCACTACTGGTGCATGAAGTACTGTCAATTATTTTTATTTGTCCCTTTAAAATTTTCCACAACTTGTAAAAGGGCAGTTCTTCCCCCATGCATATGGAATCATTGGTGCAACACTGGAATGCTGTTGTGCAAACTTCTGCAGACTGAATACCTTCACTTCCAATGGAGACTTTATTTTATACTCAATATATAAATTAAATCAAATTCAAGATTTTAACAACAGCCCAATTAAAAATTATGCAAATCCAAAGGAATATATCTCTTGTGAAAAGATGATGTGATCACATGGCTAGTTTTGCCAATGTTCAAAATGCTTACAGTTCAGTACAATTTGAATTGATTGCTAATTCAGTTTTGAATTTACCTGCAAGAGTATAAGCATAATTAATTTTTTTCAAGAATTTTTGGGGAAAAATTGTCTCATCTGCTAATAATGTTATGCAGACTTTCAAACCAATGTCACAATTGGTTCTAATTTTAACTGGGTCAAATAGTTTTCCTGAATCAAGTACATGCAAATAAATTATCTCCTAACCAAAACACCATCTAAATGTTGCTGTCACAATTTTTTGTCTGCACTCCTTAAGTTACAGTCTTCCACAAATATTTCTCACTGACCAAATATTCCACACCCGAGTATTCTGTTACTTTCTTCAATATAGTTTTCTAGTGGTGAAAGTAATGGTACGGCCGGTTTGCTAACTTCTTAACTACAACTAGGGCCAAAGGAGAAAAAATAAGCGTGTGGTTCCGGTAACCGTACATTTTAAAATGGCCTCGAATTTTTTTCAACTGAACTGAAAAGAATCACATATCAAACAATACAATTGGGGACCCACCACGATGGGTTCTTTCCACATTGGAAATAGCAAGTTTAGACGAAATTGTGAATACGGGATAGACATATTTTATAGGGGGGAAAACAATAGTCAATAACAAATAAATAACAAAAAATATGCCTACCCTTTTATACATTCACACCATTGCCAGAACCACGCACGTTTTAAACTCGTCGATATCTGAATACATTTTTTGACATAAAACATGAGGAAGTGTAGATGTATATTAATGGCAAAGACCATCCACGTGTCGTCTTTTAACAAATTTTGACTTGCGATTCGCCGTTAGCTAAAAGTCGGGTCAACGTTGAAACTGGAGGGCATGTGTGCTGCAATTTGACAGTCTAAATGAAAATAAAATATTGAAAGGGTTTTATTTATGCTTCTGTCTATCTGCAATCCCGAAATAACTTAAAATGAACCTTTCAAATGAGAAACTGTTTAAATGTTTCTTTGGTGACAAGACGTAAGTTGCACTCAATGGAACATCACTGGCAAAATCCCGCCTTCTACAAAGAAACGAGGTCGGTCCGAACCACTTCCAAATGAGACTGAGACTGGCTCTTCGCTATCTGTTTTTTTTTTTTTTTTTTTTTTTTTAATCTTTTAACAATCCATCCATTGAACGTTGTACATCATGATTGCACGCTTTACTAAATAATAAATTGATCAACAAATTTTGTCTTTTAAAATGTCCTACAAAGTATCGATCTTTATCTTTTCCTACATCTTTTATGGTGTCTGTTCTTATGATATATATCTAATATCCTTGAATCTGACGCAAGCGATGAGACGAAAAGCGACTATTGATTTGAAAATCAGGCGTAAAAAAAGAAGAATAATACAGGCACACTAAGAGAGAGAGAGAGAGAGAGAGAGAGAGAGAGAGAGAGAGAGAGAGAGAGAATTTAAAAGATTAGTACATACAATAGGAGAGAGAGAGAGAGAGAAAAAAAAAATTTAAAAGATTAGTACATACATTAAGAGAGAGAGAGAGAGAGAGAGAGAGAGAGAGAGAGAGAGAGAGAGAGAGAGTACATCATAGTCATCTTCCCACTTTTATCTTTAATCACGAAGCAGACTATCTGAGTGTATATCATATGCATTTTTAGACACTTTTTATGAGAGCGACAGATTTTTTTAAGTCATAAGCATTTTCCCCACTTTTATGTACAATCCATTTAGCTCCAGGGCGTGAATTAGAAATTAATGATCAGCAAAAGGTTCAACAAAAATGTTAAATCTAAATATCTGGTACCATTGTCATTGATCACTACTATCAAGTTTAGTGGAACAGACAGGCAGATAGAAAGGAAATATTTTTGGCTTATCCTAACAAAACGACAAATTATGGCCCAATAATGAATAACAGTTACGTCTAATATCTTTAACAGAGATTGCACTCAGCTTTTAAAAACCTATCAAGTTCAAAATCATTGATATCCAGCTTACATACAACACCTGGACAGACATCAAAATGGTCTGGCCAATAAACAAATCTTTATATTGACATGTGACATATCATTGGTGTATATTACTTGTTGCGGGGAATCTATATTTAGACATCTGTTCAGAATAACATTTCCGTCAGTCACTGGTAAGTGCTGCACGCCTGAGAGAGAGAGAGAGAGAGAGAGAGAGAGAGAGAGAGAGAGAGAGAGAGAGAGAGAGAGAGAGAGAGAGAGAGGTATGTTACCATTGTAGTATTCAAATCGCACAATTAATATATTTATTAACAACATTTGGCTACATATCTACATATTGTCATGGCTCAGAATACTTTTCGATTTTTTTACGTAAAAAGAGATTCAAGACAAAAGCACCATTGGCTTATAAATAATCTTTTTCTCATTTTTTATTTTCATTTGCAATTAGCTTTCCTAATATCATCGTTGAAGAAGACGAACGGGGTTGCGCTTACTGCACAATATCTAAATTCTATCCGTGAATATTTTGAGTCCCCAAACTTTCAGATATATAACATTTTGTGTGGTCTTTTCGTTATCACAAGTGCATGTCACCACAATATGGAATAAATGTAGGTCAAACGCTATGGAAATTAACCGAGTTATACACATACATCAGAGTAAAGTGCTGGAAACTCCGCGATACAAAGAAATCCACATAAATTCTACTGATTTATATTACATAACTGACCACATTCCGGTTGAAAAACGCAAAAGACATTGATCTGGGATAAAAATAGCATTCAGGGCTGCCTGTCAATCAATTTCAAGTTTAAATAAATTTTGAAGTGCACGGTGGTGCATCGCAGTTGCGCAAGTCGGAACTGATTTCGTTGCAGTTGCACATGCTACAAATGCGCCGTTGTGAATGCATTTCTATTTATATCCCGCGCTGTGTCTGGGTCAAAATTGCTGTAGTCAAAAGAGGAAAAAATGGATTTTCATTATTTTTCAACTAAATTCATTACGTAATCTCGTAATATTCCTTGGAAGTAGTTTGTGAAACGTTGGAATACGTGGATATATTGCAAGGGAATTTAAATGTACGGATCTGAGAAAGCAAGTTTTTGTTGGGACGTGTCACACGGTAAACAAGTGTCGGGGTTGTGTGAGACAATTTGTTCATGGCGAAGTGCCGAGGTAAAGTTACAGTTTCAAGTGGTCCTTAAGACGGATATCCGTGGGGCATATGACCTGCAACATGGCAGCAGCATCAACCCAAATCGATTGCTCGGTTCAGATCAACACTTGGTTAGTGAAGAAAATTAGCAACTACCTGTTCCTTTTCAATCAAATCAAATTACTACACGTCAAAAGAGTTGCTAGACATATTGATACGTGATTTGAGATCTTTTTCTTGAGTCAAAATTTCATAATAGTAAAAAAGATTTCTCTTATTAAGTGACGAGGAAACAAAGTGAAATAATGCAAGAATCGCGCCTTGCAGTTATCTCATGGCAATTAAAAGGAACTCGGCGCCACTTATTAAAAATGGTGGAATTAAAAACGTAAATATCGGATTCCTATGCATATTCTCTTACTGGATTCGGAAAGAGGTTGCAATAACATAACACAAAGTTCCACAGATTAGCGGCCAACAAACAAAAACGCTCACTGCGTAACGAGGTTACTATGCCCTTGATACAACGAAAGTCAAATCTAACCTGAAATGACCTCGTATTCTGCTTCCCATTCGAAAAAGGGAAAGTAAACTCAGACAATGATAATGAACAGTATCAAATAAATTCAAGAAGGTAAAATAACCATGTACATGTTACATGGTCAAGCAGCTCACCTGATGTATTGCATGAAAATCTTGACCAGGTCTTGATTTTTCAAAATGTTATCCATGATGTAACGATCTCCATAAACCCATTTGGAGGAGACCGGCGTTCTCATCATTTACAAGCTTGGAGTATTCTGTTTATCGTCTGCTTACATTCCAGGAAAAATCTTGCAACATTTCGATTCCAAGGAATCTATTTTCCACAAATTGATGGAAAAAGAAAATAAAATAATGTGCATTGTGTGTATATGAATCCATTTTATCTGTCTTCTGCAAGGAAGGAAAGTATGGATGTACATGACCCTGTGCCAAAAGTTGCAGACAGGCTCCAAATTCTCCCAACCCTCTTCATAATGGTGTCAAAAGAGGCGTGGCCCGAGCACGTAAGCTGAATTATGTGTGGTAGATTTTTTCTTCTCTGCTCATGTGATTGAAATCTCGAATGCGATTGGTAGATATTAGTTCCGTTTTGCTCCCTTTGTCCTCGACACCTGTTGATTTTTAGGAGAAAATATGGGCTAACATGGCTTCCATTCCACATCATAAGCAATGTTACAATAAAATAGCATCATGCACACCATATCAGTAATTGATTTTTTTTCTCTCATTATTATATTAATATCTTAACTATAGTTCGTTTTTCTTCAACGCTAATAGCTTCCACTAAAGTTCGGTTTATTTTCCGATATATTGTTTTTATAGAACTTTTAGCGTTTACATAGCATATCACTCATTGTGTGATTATTTTCAAAATGAATGGAATAAAATGATGGGACACTCATGGATTCAACATTAGAAGTTCCCAATGCTAAAAGTGTTTCATCACATCCATAATTTATACGTGTCGTTGCAGAATAACTGCCAATGATTTGAATGCAAATTGTATGGATGCGAATATCAAATGTGCCTTCTTCGTTGAACCACGAAACTCCTTTGAAAAAACTAGAATTTGAAATTTTTCGATTTTAAAAGAACAATATACCTCTTTAAATTCATATGAAATAATAAGTCACAAAAGTTTTAATGTTGGACTGATGGAGTCATTCGAATTCGAGCCAAACGCCATGGAACAAAAGAAAGCCACTGAAAAGTCATGATGGCTGCCATTTTTAACATATCGACAGTCAAAATCTACATCATAAAGATACTTGACTATTAAGGTACATATCCAAAACTAATAATATTACATAATAAGTATATTCCAAATTAAATCTATATTGATACACATTAAACGCTTTCGGATAATTCTTAAATAAGGCGAAAACTGTCAGTTTCCCCGCAACTTGTTCCTTTACTTCAGCGTTTACTTCTTCAGGCAAGGGAAGTTTTTAAAAAAAAAGATTAAATAATATTTGTCTGATACAAGATGTATAACTCCTACGCGAGATATGATTATATTTTAAAAAGAATAAGCTTAAAAAGTTTGGGGAAAAATTTGACGAAGCGGTTGCATATTTGGTATAATTATGTACCGATGTCCATAGTTTTAACCCCCAAAAAACATTCCTACAAACGGCCATGTTTTTGATAGCTTCCCTCAAAATTTTTTGGCAAATGTCAGTGTTATATTACGTTGATTTCTGTAAAATCCTGCACTGTAAAACTATATAGTTATTTTACTCTCGACCTTTAAATTTAATTAAAAATACAACTATTAGCTGTAACATAGCCAGTTACTATATAGTGTGTCAGTTTGATAAATAAAGTGTAAAACTTTCAGACAATTAACAGATTTTTGGGTGTGCGGGATATTTTCAAGTCTGGCGATAAGCAGTGCACATTGCACACTGGATGTTTTGAAAATAATTGATTTATTAATTATTTTTTTTTTTTTTGCAAATCATTTTTAGGCACAAAAGTTTCTATTCATGCTGAATCTCAATAGTTAATTGTTTAAACACTAACAGAAAACAAAACCAATTGTCAGTTGTTTAAAGATACAAATGTAGATTATAAGATGGCGATGAAAGACAGACGTGTATATATATATATATATATATATATATATATATATATATATATATATATATATATATATATATATATATATATATATATATATATATATATATATATATATATATGAAACAGCAGTACGTATTTTCAAAATTTATTTATTTATACTGTATTGAAGTCATTTAGTTCATCTGTTGGATTGTCAAGATGGGTCTTGTTAGTGAGACATTCTATAGTACTAATTCGTAATTTAAAAACTGGATTTATTTGAAGAGTTAACATGTTAACACATCATTATAACGACGTAAATTTATTTATTTGGTTAATTAGTGACTTATTGTAAAGCACTTTTTGCCGCTCAAAATATTTATGTTTTTTTTGGAACGCGCCTTGTTTTAAAAAACCGTGCTTTCATTGTTTGGCGTGTGAGAAAGAAGGAATCATGTGATTTTAACACACTTCAAAACAGTTTTATTTATTTATTATTTATTTTAGCATATTCATATTTTGTTAGTGTTTAAGTTGAGAATGTAAACCCAAAACTATTGAATTTAAAATGTTTAGGAATATATATATATATATATATATATATATATATATATATATATATATATATATATATATATATATATAGACTTTTAGCTATCCATACAAAGATTTTGTACAACGGTACAAATGCACGTGACAGTTTTCCCCCAGTGAATTTGTTTTGTCTTTTTGATGCAGGAATAACGCCGAATTATTATTATTATTATGTTTATGATTTATCGGGATAGAAGGAAATATGGAATGGAAGACGGATGGGTTAACATCACATCGATTCAGGAATTAAAATTTCAGATGAATTTCTGTGTTAAATTTATCTGATCCGTTCGTATCATTAGGAATCTTAATACAATCCGTTATTCAAAATTGTTTGATTAAAAAAAAAGTGTAACTGAATGGCATTTCTATTAACAATGGCCTTCATCGCAAATTTCTCCTTGCATACGAAAATCGTGGTAAAAGTCATATATTCAAAGTCGAATTCATCTTTCAAATTAATGTTTTTACTCGTTACCGTCTATTTCAATTCTAAATAGGAACATTACGGTGTACAGTTCTGTCTTATAACATTTCCTATGGCTGGTTTATGTGATTGGTGCCTTTACTAGCGACACGGGTTCGATTTTGAAGTTGTGAAAGAATTATTTCGTGTCATTATATTTCGTTGGTGCTATATCACTGAAACATTTATTTATATTTGTTATCATTTTGTTTTCTTCATTTATTTTAGTTAATACCTACTGCATCTTTACAAATGACCAAGTTAAACCATTTATTGCTAACATATTTAAAGAAGCAGAAAGATGCGTATAGATGAATAACGTAATGTGTGCGTGTGTGTCCATAGATAAAGATCACAATATTGGTGCCCGTCATTTAAAATTTTCCAAAAAAAAAGTATGAAACATGCACTTTGAAATGCCACATTGCCATTTTATGTTTACACAATGCTAGCAGTCTGAGCTTTGGAGACTAATTTCTCCATGCCGATTCTAGATATGTAATGTAAGTTTAGCTTTCTATATAAAGCTAAAAGTCGTGGTAACAGTCGTATATTCAAAGTATATTTAAAAATAATAACAATCTTTCAGTTTCTGCGGTGTTTTATTTTCTTAAGAAACATTATTTGAAAGAGGACTAGCAATGTAACGGATGGCAGTGCCCGTGTAGTTACTATACATTATACGGTGACATGTCAGTGTTGTCAACTCATTTTGTAAGACGTTACCACCGTAGTCTACATCAAAGCCAAAACTAGTTCCACGACCTATGAAATGCAAACTGGCATGCCATCGACATATATACAATTACTATAAAACGCATTACCAATTTAATACAATCTTCTTTCTGGTCGCAGAATTCATTGAAATAGATTGGCAATTTTTTTTTATTATCAAGAGGCTAAAATTAAAGAAGACAATATAACACTAGTATTTAGTAATAACATTAATAATAATAATAATAATAATAATAATAATAATAATAATAATAATAATAATAATAATAATAATAATAATAAATATGATGACGAACTTTAAATTATAGCAAAAGTTATTGTGCGCAAGATTATTGTAAAATTTGAAATCAATCATTGATTATTTATGTATATTATGAATGATAATGAGCTTTACAAAGTCGCACAAAATGACAAGAACATATAATATTTAAATATTATTTTTGCATGTGAATTGTAAGAAAACCTCAGAAATCCCCAAGCGACTCGTTTTTAAAAGATCAAAAGAGGACATGATTAGTTGTTAAATTGTTGTCTAAAATGTACAGCTCAAAAATTAAGACGCCAAAGCTGTTACATGCTTATAAACGACAAAGTTATGAACATAGTTATTAGCTATCATTGCTGAAATTAGGTAAACAAGAAAGTAATTGCCGCGACAAGGTTTACGTTACATACAGTAAAACTTGTTTTATCACCAGCCTCACAGCACCAGTGTGATTACTTCGTTATCCAAATGAAAAAGCTTATCAATGTGTTATACATGATTATGCTTCATTATCCAAATGAAAAAGCTTATCAATGTGTTATACATGATATGCTTCGTTATCCAAATGAAAAAGCTTATCAATGTGTTATACATGATATGCTTCGTTATCCAAATGAAAAAGCTTATCAATGTGTTATACATGATATGCTTCGTTATCCAAATGAAAAAGCTTATCAATGTGTTATACATGATATGCTTCGTTATCCAAATGAAAAAGCTTATCAATGTGTTATACATAATTCGTTGGATCTATGAACTCAGTTCTAATATGTAAACTTGTGTATTTGTTTTCGCGCTAACCGTGTTTTACTGACAAGATTACCTCTACCAAAACAAAATCAATCTCTGAAATTGATTATTTTCTACCTTTTCTGTTGCAGATTACATACGTTTCGATAATTATTCTTAAATTTTGAAAAGATTTTGTTCATATTATTAACCTCATGCATTGTCCCCACACCAACGAAATTGGTAATGAAAAATATAACTATTTTTTTAATTAATTTATTTATCTTGACCAATATGCAGTGATTATACATGTAAAGTTCAGCTTTAAAAGGGATGGGTTATTGATAAATGTCGAGAAAAAGATTTTTAAAAAATTATGCGAGAAAATCTGGCAAACGCACGTTCTGTTGTATGAAAATAAGCTCATGGTATACATGCTTGTGTGTAGCTAACATATGTACACGTTTTATTTATTTATTTATTTATTTATTTATTTATTTATTTATTTACTTATTTATTTATTTATTTATTTATTTATTTATTTATTTACTTATTTATTTATTTATTTATTTATTTATTTATTTATTTATTTATTTAAATGTTGCACTTGTAGGGAAAATAAAAAGGACAAAATCTATTTAATCACTTTAAAATATTTATTTATTGTTAATATCTTATTACTTACGTGAAGTTATTTTTCATAAAATCTTGAGTTACTCGAGGGAATTAAGAGCATAGTTTAGCTTCTCGGATAATATTAACGTGCAATCAAAGACAGTTTATTTCGATTTTTTTAATTCTTTGATGCTTTGATCCTCCATTTCATAATACATAATGAATAGTAGTAATATGGGGCACTCTAGCGTCAAGGGAAAATCCAGTCAAAAACAGCTTGGGCTAATCTAGCGTCAAGGGGAATTTAACATGGTGGGTCTATCTAGCGTCAAGGGGAATTTAACATGGTGGGCCTATCTAGCGTCAAGGGGAATTGAACATGGGAAGTATTTGGGTCTATCTAGCGTCATGGGAAATTGAACAGGGTGGGTCTATCTAGCGTCAAGGGAAATTGAACATGAGAACTATTTGGGTCTATCTAGCGTCAAGGGACATGGAACAGGGTGGGTCTATATAGGGACAAGGGAAAAAAAGGGTGGCAATGAAAGCTACTATCTTTTCGAGACTTATGAGTGGCCCTGAAAAGGGCCGTTATGTGTAATGTTAACAGTATTTTGTTAACATAGAGGACATCTCACAGATCTTCTTCTCTTCCTTAAACTTCTTCTTACTGGGGGTCCATAGAAGAGAACTCTCTTCAAACAACCTTGTCTTTCGACATAGACTCTTCTCTTCCAATAGGCTGTCTCCGTCCTATGAATGACACTCCATGATGATCTGACATACATGGGTATGTCAGTCCTAAACAGCATACTTGACACAAGGGTTGACGATTCAACATTAGTCCACATCTTCTGATGAGAACAGGTGAAGCGAATGCCGTGTACTGCGGTTATTTATAGCGGAAGAGCGGATTGAAACGGATTGAGTGTATCCACCAATCCAAACGTGCGTTACAAAAGTCAGTCACAGCCATCCAATCGGAAGAGAGCAGTCTGTGACGTCACCTTTTCTATATAGAGGTACTAGCGCCTGTGCGCAGTCAATCGATTCAAGAGAGTTGTCAATCATGGCGGCCAGTAAGAAGACAATGAATTGGAGTGAGACAGGAGTAGAGACAGCAAGTCATGGACCAACAGTGACTACTAAAGTCATGACAAATCTACATCCAGAAGAAGTGGATTTTAACTGGGATATTGTGGATTTTTTAACATCGCAAGAATTTATTCCGGAACCTTCGTTGCCTTCTGTATCTTCTTATGGACACGTCGATGATTTTAAACAAAGACAAAAAGAAGCATTGGAGCGATTTTTACAACAACAGAAAGTAGAAGAACAAGCTTTTCTTATGCAACAGCAGGAAGAAGAAGAAGCAAGAAGAAAACACCAGGAAGAAACAGTAGCAGTAGCAGCAGCAGCAACGGAGAAGAATGAAGACCAAGGACAGAAAGAAAATAGTGAAAATCAAACGGTTACGACGGTACTTTTAGATATTTTAGCTGAGTTAAGGAGTCTGAAACAAATGTATCAGACTTCTTTATCACGACCGAAGAGAAAAAGACCTTCTCGAGCGAAACAACCCGATCTCTCTGTGACTACGTCTACCTTACCACCGTTAGTGATTTCTACCAAATCATTGACAGGAACCACCAGTCCCGAAGTAGGCCTTGGCCGTGGCAAAGGCTTAAGACAGCTCAAGAGGATTTCGTCCCGTTTCTGAGTTTGTTTTGTTTTAAACACACAAAACACCAACGGTCCTTTTCAGGACCACTCCAATTATTTCGAAAAGAAATACTATGTCAATTGCCTATTTCAATGAAAACTCAAAAGTCCTTTTTATTATATTTTTTTAAAAACCCATAATGTACGTGTGAGTGAATGAATGTGTGAGTGTAGGTAATTATACTATCAAAATCAAAACCAAGAGACACTTACGTTTTTTTCTCTCTGGTGTATTCTAGTACAAACGTTACAATTCAATATCACAACATAACATAACATAACACAAGACCATTTTTAAAAAGTTCATAGTTTTTCTTCTGTTTCACTCTTTCTGTTTTTTCATTTTCTTTACTGCCACACGTTTTTCTTTTTCTTCTTCTTCCTCTTCACTTTCGTTTCGTCTTTTTTTCTTGTCTTTGTGAATGTGTCGGGGTTCTTCCTTGGGGAAGGGTACCTCTTCCTCCTCCTGTTCAGAATTCCTTTCCCCCTCATCCTCTTGTTCCTGTTGTTTCTTAGGGCAGTTTGGAGACCAATGTCCTTTCTCTTTACAATGATAACAGGTATCTTGACTTTTGTCTCTATTGTACCCTTTTCTGTTTTTGTCACGGTCTGAGCATTCTGTAGCCCAATGTCCTTTCTTCTTACAGATATAGCAAGTATCTTGACTTTTATCTCGATAGGAAGGAGAGTAGGCCGTAGGCTGGTCTGAAGAAAACTTTCGTATGACCCCACGTAAAGCTCTGATGAGAAGTTCTACTTGTGTAGGTTCTTCCATCGTTCTGGTCAATGTGAGAGTGAAATGAATACTGAACCGTTAGACACTAACCCTTTATATATACACGGATCGGACATGAATATATAGGGGTTATGGTCTTTAAAAGGTAGTCATTTGACTTTTTGCAGAGAAGATGAAAAGACCACATCATGTTGTGGAGAAAGGAAAAGACAGTAAGAGACAGAAACGTAATGTATCGCCTAGCACGGTAGCTGAAGTCTTGGCTCAAATTCATGCCAGTGATTTTGAAGATGACATGAGTGAGCCCGAATTTACACCCAGACAATCAACGTCCAAGCAAAGTACACCACCCTTAGTTAACCCTGAAAATTACTATCACATTCGAGAGACAGAAAAGCGTTCCTCTCGAAAATTTAGAACAACGGCTTACACGTATGCCGTAAAGTTTAAAGATTTCAAGTCCAATGTACCTTTGGAGAATACAGATGGGTTCATTACTGAGGTGTGGGATTCTGTGTTAACTGCACTGAAACAGCAATGTCGAGCCAAAGAAGACGATCGCTTGAGACTTTCTATTCATCACGATAATTTAAAGTCTCCCGTTTGGATCGAATTTACTAGTCCATCAGAATTAACACCTTCCAAAGTCATTGACAAAATTCAACATGTGCAACAATCCAACGACAAGTTTCACATTGACGATGGAAAAGCCACACTGTTCATGACCCACGTGTCTCCTCCCCAGGGGACCAGACCCAAAAAAGTATTATTGGTCGACAGTCTTCGCAACACCAAACTAAGTCTCGTCCGAATTAACAATCCTCAAGACCAGATGTGTTTAGCCCGTGCTGTCGTCGTGGGACGGACGTATGCCAACAAGAACGACACGACAGAATGGAAAAGAGCCTGGAAAACTATTCAACAATCGGACCGAGCCAAACAACGAAGTGAAGCAGAACTCCTGTTACAGCAAGCGAGGGTATCCAAAGACACCCCTTGCGGCATTCCAGAAATGCAAAAGTTGCAAGACGTCTTGGCTCCACATTACACTTTGAAAGTACACCCTCAAGAAGTGCGTGGAGCTCTTTTGTTTCGAGGTCACGATTTCAAAGACGGAAAATACATTCACGTCTATCATCACGATGGTCATTTTGATACCATTACCAGTATCACTGGATTCCTGGGATACAGTTACTACTGTGAAAAATGTGACTATGGTTATAACAATCGAGAACAACACAAACATTGTGGATCGAAATGTGAGGGATGTTTGGCCTCTCAACCTTGTCTGGACCAAGGACAAGAAAGAGTGCATTGCTCTGCTTGTCAGCGCACTTTTGTCAGTCCTACCTGTTACCAACAACATTTGAAGATGCAAGGTTCACAGCAGAAAAGTACTTGTCAACTGCTGAGATTGTGTCCTACTTGTGGACAAGGCATACGTACCAGTAATGCCAAGTTTCACGTTTGTCGAGGGAAGAAACGATGTCACATTTGTCATCAAATTGTGGACTTGGAGCACGAATGCTTCATTCAAAAATATCAACCCCAACCAGAAGATACCCAGAAGAAAGGAAATTTTATCTTTTTTGATTTCGAATGCATGCAAGAAACTGGTATTCACATTCCTAATTTCTGCGTGGCTCACCGTGCGTGCGAGCAGTGCATCCAAGAACCTATCTTTAGTCATTGCCCTTACTGCAGCAAGATTCCTGGAGGACGTGAAAAAATCTTTCGAGGGTCAAACACGATAGCCGATTTTGCCCAATGGATCCTTAACCCCATTGACGAAACGTGGAGTCCAGAAGACATTGAACGTTACGGCAATTGTCATCGCCATGCCACGGTCATGGCTCACAATTTCTCGGGATACGATGGGCAATTTCTGCTTAGATACTATGCGGAACAAAGTACCGAACGTCCTCAAGTAACTTTAAACGGAGCCAAAATCATTTCTATGCAAGTAGGACAAGTACAGTTTAAAGATTCGATGTGTTACTTGGCCATGCCTTTGAGTCGCATGCCTAAAACGTTTGGAATGACAGAATTGGTCAAAGGTTATTTTCCACACTTTTTTAATACCGTAGTCAATCAACATGCCGTTCTACCCCATTTGCCTGAGGTTGACGACTACGACCCCGACAACATGCGCACTGAACAACGAGAAGCTTTCCATGCTTGGTACCAGACTCACGCCTCGGACCCTTTTGACTTTCAAGAAGAAATGTTAAAGTACTGTCGATCTGACGTGGACATTTTACGACGCTGCTGTGGAAAATTTCGAGAATTGTTCATGGAGTACGGAGGGATCGATCCTTTGAAAGAAGCTTGTACCATCGCCAAAGCGTGTTCTTTAGTGTACCGAAAACGCTTTATGCCTGAAAATACTCTAGCGGTCATCAGTCCTCAAACGACAAATTTTGTCAAACGTCAATACTCGGTCAAAGCCCTACGCTGGCTCCATTACTTGTGCGACAAGGAAGACAAATGGATCCAACACGCTCGCAACGGAGGAGGCGAAAAGACCATCGGAACGTATTCGGTCGATGGTTGGGACTTAGAAAACCCTCAGATTGTGTACGAGTTTAACGGATGTTTATTTCACGGTTGTCCCCTATGCTACCCTCAACGAGACACCAAAAATCAGTTTTTACAACGAACCATGGAAGACTTGTACCAGACCACGTGTCAGCGACGTTTGAAGTTAGAACAGCAAGGATACCAGGTGGTGGAAATGTGGGAACACGAGTACGATCTGCGTTTGAAAACCGATCCCGAGTTTAAACGCATCGTAGAAAGTTACAAGTGGGTGGACCCATTGAACCCTCGGGATAGTTTGTACGGAGGACGAACGAATGCTACCTGTTTACTGTACCAGGCGGACGAGAAGAAGGGAGAAGAAATCAAATACTTGGACGTGTGTTCGCTGTATCCTTACGTGTGCAAATATTGTCACTTTCCCGTAGGGCATCCAGAATTGATGACAGAACACATTGACTTGGACCACATTCGACAGTACGAAGGATTGATCAAGTGTAAAGTCTTACCACCCACAGACTTGTACCATCCCGTTTTACCTCACCATTGCCAAGGAAAACTGATGTTTCCTTTGTGTCGCACATGTGCCGAAACGTGCAACCAAGTCCAACCTTGTCATCACACTCAGGAAGAACGTGCCTTGACAGGAACGTGGGTGAGCGTGGAATTGTTTAAAGCTCTGGACCTGGGATATCGACTGTTAGAAGTGTACGAAATTTACCACTTTCCCAAAACACAACAATACCGCAAGGGCGACGAGACACAGAAAGGTATTTTTGCAGACTACGTGGATGCCTTTTTAAAACTAAAACAAGAAGCTAGTGGCTATCCTTCCTGGTGTCACACTCCCGAAGACCAAAAGAAATTCAAAGAAAAATATCGGGAGCAGGAAGGTATCACTTTAGACCACATCGAGAAAAATGAAGGAAGGCGGTCGTTTGCCAAAGTGATGCTCAATTGTTTGTGGGGTAAAATGGCACAACGCCCGTCTTTACCCAAGACGGAGTATTTGTCCGAACCGTCTCGCTACTTCCAGATGATTCACGACCCAACCAAAGTCATGAAACACGTGGACGTCATTCGTGAGGACTTGATTTTAGTCAATTACGAAGAAGAACTAGACTTTGTAGAAGCCGACAAATTTGGAAATGTTATCATTGCGGCTTACGTGACAGCCCACGCTCGCTTAAAATTGTACGAAGTGTTAGAACTGTTAGGAGATCGTGTGTTGTATTTTGACACGGACAGTTGCATCTACATTCACCGACCGGACCAGTGTAACCCTGTCATCGAAGGAGACCGTTTAGGAGCCTGGACCGATGAACATCCCGACGACAAGATTCTAAGTTTTGCAAGTGGCGGTCCTAAAAATTACGGCTACGAATACCGAGACCCCCAAGGAGAAATACACACCGAATGTAAAGTGAAAGGATTGACTCTTAATTATCGCACCAGTCAAGTGGTGAACTTTAACGTACTACAAGAAGCCTTACAGTCAGGACAGGATGAAACGTTTCAAGTGACTACCCACGAACCGCACAAGATTGTCCGTTTACCCACACACCAAATTGTTAGCCGACCTTTGGAAAAAGTCTATCAAATCGTGTACCAAAAAAGAGTACGACTTCCCAATCACTTCACTCTACCGTACGGTCACGTCAAAATTGGGCAGCATATAAAAAGGGATATCGTCCAAGACCAATAGTTCATTGTGACTAACACTGCCAAGTGAGAAAGAAGATGAATCCATTTAAACAGACATCATTCAAATTTGGGAATTCTCAAGTGGAGTGCGATGCTAAACCTTGCGATTGTAGTGATGCCAGGCGCTGTGACATTAGCGATTCAGCTGGATATCGTGGGAACGTTGCTATGACTACTACCCCTATATCTACCCTGGAAAGTGATGCTGTGCGTGTCAAACCTGAGGGATGCGAAAGCGGTGCGACACGTTATCGTGGACTCCTAGGAATTTCACCGTACCTACATCGAACTGAAGTGAGGAGAGTCGAATATTCGTTCCCGACAAGTTTGCCTGAATACTGCCACTTTAAAGGTCGACTCCAAACCTTCAAAGATAAATGGCCAAAATATCTGCCTGGACCAACTCCTGAAGAATTAGCCAGAGCTGGATTTTTCTACTTGGGCGAAGGAGATAAAGTCAAGTGTTTCAGTTGTGGTGTATCCATTTACGAGTGGGAACATAAAGATTCCGCTTACCTGGAACATGCTCGATGGTCTCCGAATTGTCAATACCTACCTTTAGTAGGACCTAGTGATTGGAAGTGACACTACTGTTCCATGTCGTGTAACACACCTAGACCAGTATATAATATAAAACATAATATTCAAGGATTACCACACGAATTGCAAAAGAAGATCTACAAGGACGTTTGGCAAGGCCTTGCTAAAGAAAAATCGCAATGGGTGACTGTAGAACTTTTGTGTCGTGAAATTCACAAGAGGAAAGTGACAAAAATTAACCAACGTGTTAGATTTCTCTGGATCAAGGGTATTTTTTTGCTCCGTTACCAATTTACTACGTTTACATCTGAAGATACTTTGATCCTTCTTAACCGTTACCCTGAATGGCAGTGGGACGAAATTACACGTTATATTAATCACTTTCGCTTTTTGAGCAAATTTAATTCTGTGTTTAATTCTGGGTTGAATCTACACTGATGATCTTTGACCTAAAGAAGTATAAAAGAGAACAACCATGCCACAACCTTTATCATTGGTGATCCAACAGATTCCGTGGAAGGATATCAATGAGAAGATTCACACGGTGAAAGATTACGAACACTTATTACAAGAACTATACCCTATGAATTGGGGTCGACGTGTCGTGTGTGTTTTAGTGACTTGCTTTCTGGGATTTCGTTTACCTGCCAATTCCCTGTGGACACTTTACGAACACTACCTATCAAAAAATAAGACAGTATGGTGACTCCTTTAAATGTCCACGAGAGACTTATTCTGTTCAAAGCCTTACGTTTTCATCTGGATACGTCTCGACCTTTCCAAGAAAAAAAGATTCGTCAACTTTTACGTACGGAAGCAGTGTACGAAGATGTGTGTGTAGCTTGTGATTTACACCCTCATTGGACAGATGTACGTGACTGGAAAAGTTGGGATTTTGAGGCTTGGACAAATGAAGTATCCCATTATGCCCAAGCGTTGTGTTCCTAAAATTCATCGTCGTGTGAAAAAAGTCACTTTTAATCCTGTGTTAGTAACAGTACCAGAAGAAGAAGAAAAAGAATCTGTCACCCAAGACAAGCCCTCTGTTCAAGACAGAACTGTCATGGACATTCCCCCACAAAAACCCTTTCGAGAAGACACCTATGTGACTATACCCCCTGTAGAGGAAACTATAAGAACATTACATACTACCTCTAGGACACCTTCGTTACCCAAAGAATGTTGTACAGTGACTTGTTTATATTCCACTTTGATCGTTTGCCTATGTATTTTATTCCTGTATTTATCCATTTGGCTTTTATGTATATTTGTCTTTCGTGTTGCATTGAAATAAACGTGTCTTGAAAAAAGTATAAAAACCTCTTGTCTTGTCTGTTGTTGTGTCAATACTGACATACCACTACACGACTATGGCTCACTCTACTCTTTCTACTACTCCTTCCTCCTCCTCCACATTCAAAGTCATTGACGAACACTTAGATCAGGCTAGTTGGAAAGCCTTGTATCTTCGTCATCCTTTTAACATGTTAATTGCTGGACCAAGCGGTTCAGGCAAAACCGAATTTGTCAAACGTTTGATCGAACATAAACATCATTTGATCGATCGTCCACCTCAACGCATCGTGTGGTGTTACAAAGAGTGGCAATCAGCATACAGCCTCTTGCAAGAAAGTCAAGGTGATTCCATTGTGTTTGTAGCAGGCATTCCTAAAGAAGACGAGGGGATTGTGTCTGACCCTAGTCAAACTCATTGGGTTATTTTTGACGACATGTTAGGAGAAGACGAAGAAGAAATTAAACTGTGGTTTACACGTAAAGGTCATCATCGTAATGCCAGTGTCATTTACATTACACAAAATTTATTTCAACAAAGTAAAGCCCATCGTACCATTAGTCTCAATGCTCATTACGTGGTCTTGTTTAAAAGTCCTCGAGATAAATCACAAGTGCAAGTTTTAGCCAAACAGTTAGGAACACCTTGGCTAACTCATGCGTACGATGATGCCACTCAAACGCCACACGCCTATTTACTCGTGGATTTAAAACCCACTACCCCTGATTATTTGCGATTTCGTACCGATTTGTTTCACGACTGGTGTCAAGACGGAGGACCTGTCGTGTACACGTCCTCCTCATCGACATAACACTATGAAGCACTAAAAAATCTATAAAAACCTTGGGTTACTTTGACCTGGTCTCATACATCGTCAACATGACGTCCATTCAGTCTCATCTTCCGATCAAATTGATTCGTGCCTTGTACGGCATCAGTCGCGAAAAAAATCCACAAAGACGTGCTCACGTCTTAGAAGCCAGTCTCAAAGAAGTCTTACGATGGTTTACGGTGACAGCACGTCAAATACTGCAAGGCATCATTCACATTCCACATCAAACCAAACGCTTTTTTGACAGAAACAAAGTAGCCTTGACGCAACTGGCCAATCCTCGCATTGACACTCACACCAAAAAGCAAATCATATTGAAACCTGGAGGTAGTGGTTCTCTAGGAGGTGTCATCATTCGTTCCCTTTTAAAATGGGATCCCAATACTCCCAAAGTTCACCCCAAGAAGAAAACAAAAAAAGCCAAACAAACCCCTAAGAAAAAGAACAAGGGTACCAAGACCAAAGCACAGAAAAAGAAAAGTCCACAGAAAAAAGCGGTCACCCGCAAAAGAGACACTTCGGCCAGGACACAACCTTACCTTCGTCAACCACGACCTGTAAGAAAAGATCTACAAGGACGTTTGGCAGGGACTACGTTGCCAGTAGCCTCAGGGGTTGCCACTTCTCCGTTGCGGGTGATGCCAGCCAAACCCAATTTGGCACCCGTTTTTCCTAATTTGATGAAACATTGGAAATCTGCGTCTCCCAAAACGTCTCCTCCACCGGAGACACCCTCATCCACCTTAGCGGCAGTAGCAGCTGCTCACAAAGTACCTGCCCCGAAAGTCAAAGTCCAAGAAAGATCTGGCATGTTAAAGAGTTTACTAGATTTGTCCAAACAAGAACTGTCCCGATTGAGTCCATTGCGAACTCCTTCACGACGTGTGTTACCTGCCATGAAGTTGATACGACGCAAAGATAATCAGTGGCGTCGCATTCCAGTATAAAAATATGACTTGAAGACCACGACGTCAATCAGTATTTTTTCTGTGCTGATGCTGAACACTCAAGGATGCCTCCTCAAAAACATGCACACCACCACCACCACTACCCTCGTCGTTCTGCTGTCCAAAAAGGAAAAGGAACAAGACAATCTCGTCATCTCACCAAAAGCTTTAAAACCAAACATCAACGTCCTTCCCTCCAAAGACGTAGACCTTTAAAGAAAAAGAAGAGACACCAAAAAGGAGGATCCTTTGACAATTTTGGGAAACACATTGTTACCTTTTTGACAAAGCGCTAGTTCCCAAAAAAAAGTAAATAAAAGAGAGTGTATACCAAGTCATTGACACTAGTGGTATTGTGAAACGAACAAGCAAAGATGGCACCTCGCAGAAAACATTTTTCTACACTCCACAAAGGAAAGAAAAGGAAAGGACGTTTAGCCAAACATCGACACGTTCTTCGTCAAAGGACACAAAAGAAAATACCCAAACGTCAAAAGAAAAAGAGAAGTCACCAAAGAGGAGGCATATTTACTGGTTTTATTAAAGGTATGCAGAAACTAGACAAAGCAGCTAATAACCGAACTGGTATCTTTAGCCCTGCTTTTGAGGATTTAGCGAAGCATGCCGTTACCTTTTGGAGAAGCCAATAGGAAAAAGAAGATAAAAGAGGGTGTGTACCAAGTCTTTGACATCAGTGTATTTCTGGAACGAACAAGCAAAGATGTCACCTCGCAGAAAACATTCTTCTTCACCCCACAAAGGAAAGAAAAGGAAAGGACTACCTCCTCGTTTAGCCAAACACGGAGACGTGTTGTCCGTTCTGTCCAAAGCCTCTCCGCCCATGCGAAAACAAATCATTAAAACAGCCTCTAAAGATGTCATCGATACCGTGTGTGAATGTTGTTTGAATGTTTTGAAAGGCACGATACCTTTGTCTCCACACCAGAAAAAATGCTTCGCCAAACATCGACACGTTCTTCGTCAAATGGTCCAAAAGAAAATATCCGTCCGTCAAAAGAAAAAGATGTTGGTGCAACGCGGAGGATTTTTACCCATTCTTGCTCCTATGTTGACAAGCTTAATACCAGGTTTGCTACAAGGATTAACCCAAGGGATAACTCAAGGGATGGGTAGAAGATAAAAGGACCCTATGGAGCACCACAATCTCAGACATAACCTTTGAAAGCTCATGGAAGGACGAAAACTAACTTTGGTTCCTTACAAACGATGGATGGAATACCATCATTGGCAAGAACAACGATCCCCCCATTTACCACCCAATCCCAATTTGGCTGAGATGTCGCAATTACAACACGAATTGCAATCCTTGATCCATCGCCACGATTTATCCGAAACCGAAAAATCACAAAAGTACGGTCAACTCTTGAAACGGCTACAACTCTTTCATCAGAAAGCTGTGGAACAAACAGCTCAACCCACTTTGTCCGATTTTAAGGCTCTAATGAATAACCCGTCACCCTCACCCTCTACAGTGGTTAAAACAGACGTTACCCCACCATTACCCAAGGAAGAAGAACCCCATGATCTCTTTCAAACACCTACTACCACTCCCATTCCGAGTAAGATTGCCGCTTCCTTGTTAACTCCTTCTCCCACTCCCCCACGAGAAGAACTCAAAACTTGGGTTAAAAAGATGATGGCTACTCCTTCTTCGACAGATGTGAAAAAGAAAGAAAGGAAACCAGAAGTGAGAAAAGAAAAGAAGACCAAAGAAGCTATCCCATTACCTCCGCCACCACCATTACCCTCGACGTCAACTCCTGTGGCACATCGGACACGTAAAACCGTTTCCAAACAACCCGCATTTCGTCCCACCCAAAGCAATATCCTCGAAGAGTGGGTACCTTATTAACAAAAACCATGGAGAAGGTATTAGCCAGCATTTACTACGATCCAGCTCACCCTGCAGGTTACGGAGGTATTCAGAAATTGTATCGTGCTGCCAAAACTCGCCTGAAAAAGCTCCGTTTACCAGCAGTACAACGATGGTTACAAGAACAAGCGACGTACACTTTACACAAACCCATTCGACGAAAATTTCACAGAAGTCGCACTCAAGTGGAAGGCATCGATCATCAATGGCAAGCCGATTTAGCCGATGTCTCTCATTTAGCCACCTACAATCGTGGCTACAAATATTTGTTTTGTGTCATCGACGTCTTTTCTAAATTTGCCTGGGTCGTACCATTGACATCCAAATCGAGCGGAGAGTTAGTACGAGCTTTGCAACTGGTGTTGAAACAAAGTGGTCGTCACCCTCTTCGATGGCAAACCGACAAAGGCACCGAATTTCTGAACCAAGCTTTCCAACGAGAATTAAAAAAACGTGACATTCATTTTTTCACCACCGAAAATCCTGAAACCAAAGCCAGTATCGTGGAACGTTTTCAACGTACCTTGAAAGAACGCATGTGGAAATATTTTACGCATCAACACACTCTCAAGTACATCGACGTCTTACCACACTTAGTCCAAGCCTACAATCAATCTTACCATAGAAGCATTGGACGTGCCCCACAAGAGGTGACACCTGACAACGAAGTCACTGTTTTTGAGCGTCTGTTTGGTACGTCCCGGACGAAGGCTGTCCCCAAGAAAGGTAGAGAAGTGTTAACCCTAGGAGATTGGGTACGCATTGGCAAAACCAAACGCACTTTCGACAAAGGTTACTTACCCAACTGGACCACCGAATTGTTTCGTGTGACTGGACGAGTGCGCGATCGTCATCCTACCGTCTATAAATTGGAAGACATGAACGGAGAAGTATTAAAAGGAACGTTTTACTTGCCTGAGTTACAACGTGTTACCAAAAAAGAAGACGACGTGTACGACATTGAAAGCATTCTCGAACGAAGAACCCGCAAAGTAGGAAAACGTCGTGTCAAAGAAGTCAAAGTACGTTGGAAAGGATATCCTCCTAGTTTTGATTCTTGGATTGACGCTTCGCAAGTCATTGACTATAAAAAGAAGTGACCATCATGCCCTTTAATACAGCTTCAGCGACCACAGTGACTACTCCTTCACCCACGTCATCTCTGCAAGATTTACAAAAGCAACCCTTGTGGGTGTGGTGTGGAGAACGTGTCCCTAAAACGCAAATCGTTTTTTTCTGTCAAATCTTTGTGGTATATTGTGTCATTGGTGCAGCCATTGCTAATTTGAGTTTGCAACAAGGAGACAAACAATTGTGGACCATTTTACTCAGCAGTTGCATTGGGTATCTTCTTCCCAATCCTTCCCTGAAATACTCTTACAACGGGAACAACAGTAACAATATTGGGAGTCTTGCGGCCAACGTTAGTCCTTCTCCTGACAGTCACCCTTCCAATCACAATCCTCTTTTAGACACTCCTTTAACCTCGAGTGACTCCTCGGACAGAAGAACATTGGAAATATGAACAACACTATTAACCAATTTTACTTAACGTTACCTAGTGACAGTTCCATGGAGGTGTTTCCTAACAACACATTGTGTTGTTACACGTCTAAATTACCTCAAGCCATGCATTTGGATCAAGATGATCATTGGGAAGCAGCTTTAGTGGAAATAATACACCCGACACAAATCAAAAACATCGTCGAAAATCAAAACTTTTTCACAGTTGAAGTGTATGACAAGCCATTGCAACAAGCCTTAGATGAACGAGGCATCACTGGCATTGACATCAAGAAATCAGATGGACCCTTAACTAAACAACTGTCCACTCATGTGTTGACCATTCCTGCAGGCTACTATTTTAGTGGTCAACATTTAGTGACTACGATTGCAACCAGGTTCAATACTTTGTTTGGTAAACCCCTGGACAAAATCAAAGAAAGTGTTACCTTTGAGTACATTAAAGTGGCTCGTCGCCTCATGATCAAATTTTCAGAGAAGAAAATAATAACCATTACCTTTTGTCCTGAATTGTTTAATATTTTAGGTGGAGACCTCAAGATGCTCCCGAACAAAAAAGAAATACCAGGCATATCCAGTAACTTGGATTTTACCAAATATTTTCGATTCCCTGTAGAAATGAACCAAGGAATCAATTTGATGTTTGTGTACTCCGATGTGGTGGAGTACAATGTGGTAGGACACACCTCTGTACCGTTACTGCGTGTCATTCCTTTCAAAGTGGATACCACTACCGCTGAAGAAGAAGGTGGAAATACCTATCACGTTCACCGTGAATTTGTACATCCTCATTATTTACCCGTCAGTAAGTCGTATTTCGACAGTGTCAACATTACTATAAAAGGAGAACTAGGTCAAAATATTCCATTTACCAAAGGGAAAGTCACAGTGAAACTCCATTTTCAAAAACGATTCTCCAACAACTGAAAAAGTGATGTATCCTGTGTACCAAGGAGTCACTCGACAACGAGGACATGGTTTAGGAGATATGTTTAAATCAGCCTTTCGTTCCGTAGTCCCTGTTTTAAAACCAATGGTGACACGAGGATTGCACACCTTAAAAGATGCCGCATTGACTCACGGCAAAGATTTTCTTTACAATGTTCTCATTGACAAACAAAACCCCAAAGAAGCTTTTTTGAGAGCAGGCAAAAATACCTTGCTTCAAACGGGTAAAGAGCTTTTGGGTCGACGAGAAAGTCCTATAAATGCTCTGAACGGTACCACGTCTGACATTCCTACTTCCCTGACGACACAGCAAGGACAAGGTAGAAAGCGTCGACGAAGACACCCTTTCAAAAGTCTCCGTACCTCAAAAGTTCGAAAGACAAAGAAAAAAAGAACCGCTCGAGACTTAGACATTTTTGATTATTAAAAGTGAAGAAAAAAAACCTAAAGTAAAAATGATGCACCAAGAATCTTGTGCCTGTTCCAAGTCGGAACTGGATCTCTTTGCCATGCCACCCACGATGATGACCATGCAAGAAGCCCAATGGGTCGAATTTCATCCCGTCTCCTCTTTGACGGATTCAGCTCCCATCGAGTTTGAAATCAAAGGACAACCCGAAGATTACATCGATCTCAACAACAGTTACTTGTATTTGAAAGTGAAAGTAGCCAAAACAGACAACACCAATCCAGGAGCCAATGATAGAGTAGCTCCTGTCAACAATTTCATGCATTCCTTGTTCAGCGATGTGGATTTGTACATGAATAACAAACTGATCAGCAGTAGCATGGATACTTACCCTTACCGAGCGTACCTCGAAAATCTCTTGACGTACGGAAAAGAAGCCAAGAACACTCATCTAGATGCTTGCGTGGTATGGAAACCTGACACCGCAGATAAGTTTAACGACACAGCCTTGCCCGTACCAGCAGCTGCTGATGGCAGCGCTCCTGCCGATCCTCACAATGAAGGTTTTAACGAGCGTCGAAAGAAAATTTTGCAAGGACGTAGTTTAGAACTGTTCGATCGTTTGCATTTGGACATGTGGTTTCAAGAGAAGTATTTGCTGAACGGAGTAGATATTCGCTTGAGACTGAATCGAAGTAGTACTGCTTTCCATTTGATGGCTCATGCCAACGAATACAAAACCATTATCCAAGAAGCCAGGTTATACGTACGTCGCGTGGAAGTGTTACCTAAAGTGGGAAATGATATCAGTCACACTTTGAGCAGAACGACAGCCAAGTATCCGATACGACGCGTGGAAGTCAAAACGTTCACCATTGCCGCTGGACTCCGATCTAAGATCGAAGATCATCTGTTCCAAGGACAGTTACCCAAACGTTTATTCATCGGTATCGTCAGCAATGCAGCCCTCAACGGAGCCCACGATGAAAATCCTTTCCAGTTTAAACACAGCAGAGTATCCAAAATTGAAGTCAGTCGCGATGGCAAAACTTTGTGTACCAGACCCTTCGAACCCGACTTTGGCGAACAGAAAAATTACTTGAGGTCGTACTTGTCGCTGTACGAAGCCACAGGACAGTTAGGAACCAACACCAGTCACGGTATTTCCTACAACGATTATGCAGGAGGTTACACGTTGTGGGCTTTTGATTTCACTCCAGACCAAGGCAGCGACGAGGGACATTTTCACCCTATAAAATCTGGGCAACTGCGTGTGGAACTTCAGTTTGCAGCACCTCTTCTCGAAACGGTGAATATCATTCTGTATGCTGAATTCGATAATACCATAGAAATCAACAGTTTGAGAGAAGTCATTCTAGATTATTAGACACTATGGAAGACCCTTGTCCTTCTTTGAATAGTGGAGAATCCATGGAATGGGAGGTTACAGAAAAAGCAGATCCCCAAGACCAAAAAGAAGAAGTAGTGATCATGCAATCCAGATGGCCAGAACAGGAACAACAGTTAGTGGTTTGTTTTGCACAACACTTGGAAGATACAATGAGGGACCTGATTAAAATAGATTGTTATGGATGTCAAATCGATCATCCCAGTCAAATTCAACACGATAAATGTATGATGATGAGTCAAGAAGAAAAATTGGACAATTATCTGAACGAAGCTTGGAGTCTCATCTCCGAAGAAGCCGTGTTACTTCAGTGGTATAAAGGCTTACGTGATCATTCCTCTCCTCCATTGTTTGCTCGAGAAATCGATCGCATCGAAGCTCTCTTGGCCGAGAGTAAAGAGACGAAACAAACCGTCAGTTACTTGTCAGACCGTTTCAAACAAAAAGTCTGGATTGAATTGATAACTTATCATCACCTGTGAAGAAAGGGAAAAAAAATGGATACCTGGGAACTTTATTATCTTTTGAACCGTAGTTCGTACACTGCTTCTTGGAATCCTGTGGTGTGTGCTAAAGATGAACTACCTCATCGCAAACCTCAAGAGAATCAAGCTTATGTCATCAACACAGATGACAGTCATCTTCCAGGAACTCACTGGGTAGCTGTCTACTTTCCTCAAGAGGGTTGTGCGGAGTATTTTGATTCGTATGGATTGCCTCCTTTCGAAGAGGATATCATTGACTTTATGAGAAGAAATGCCCAGACGACACGATTCAATAATGTGAAATTACAAGGCACTGATTCTATGGTGTGTGGACAATATTGTATCTATTATCTGCATCATCGCAGTCTTGGATATTCTTTAGAAAATTTAGTGACTTATTTTGATCGTCATTCGTCTCGTAACGACGACAAAGTAGATCGATGGTTTTGTGACCATTATGGCTATCTGTTGTCTTTAGCTAGGAAACGTAGTGTACATCAATCGCCCAATGACTTCCAACAGTGGAAATCTCAATTTAATTCACAACGTTGTCAACCATGTCAAAGATAATGTATTAGTGTTATGGAAGAAAAACATGTTTGTTCTTTGAAAAAATGTTTGTTCTTTGAAATAATGTTTGTTCTTTGAAATAATGTTTGTTATTTGAATAAAAATGTTGTGTTTTGAAAACCAATGTGTCTGTCGTTTATTTTACATTTGTATTCATATAAATGCTCTTTGACTTTT
The DNA here is from genome assembly GCA_030141615.1 of Unio pictorum. Classification (NCBI taxonomy): domain Eukaryota; kingdom Metazoa; phylum Mollusca; class Bivalvia; order Unionida; family Unionidae; genus Unio; species Unio pictorum. The sequence continues at coordinate 31,468,101 of JARLTB010000113.1, read as the reverse complement.
CTTTCTATCCCTCACATCAAACTATCTAAACGTTTCAAAACCCTAAACCGTCGAGGGGTGTTTTCCATCACGTCCGCGCTTGAACCATATAATGCAGGGGTAGTCTCCAGTCTGGCCATCCATTGTTTGACTCATCCTCCTACGAAGATGTGCTCAAGACTAGCTAAGCTGAACGAAGCTTATGTCACTCTGCATCGTATCAGACACAATCTGATGCCAAAGCCTGAAGAGATAGAGAATGTGAGAATGCTACAAGTAACGGAAGACCTCATAGAAGAACTCTTCAGAGAGGAAATTCAAAAAGAGAAAGATGAATGGACTGAGAAGTATCGACTTCAAAAGCAGCAGAGAGAGCAGAGAGAACATCAGCAGCAGCAGCAGCAACAACATCAGCAGGACCCAGACAGAAGTTTTGTCGACTGTCGTGTGGATACGAAAGAGTTCTCTTTCTCTTTCCGAAGAAGCAGACCCTATCGTGTAGCCAAACGAGGACGCAATCTTAGACGATAAAAGATTGTCATCCTTCCTCGTACACACACACACAAAAAAACAGCCCTTTTCAGGGCTACCCAATATTCTCGAAAAGAATTAATCATTCAATTTGCTTATGGTATGTGAGGAAGTTAGAAAAAATTAGAAGTGAGTCTATAATCACTGTCTCTTTTTACTTTTGTTTTGAAGTGTGTCTATAAGCACAACATATTTTTTCAAAATAACTTGTTCAATGTATAATTAATATGAGTCAAGTATAAAAGTGAGTGAGTGTTTTATTTTAAAAGTCAGCTTGTTTTGATGATGATAGGAATAATGTAAGTTTTTTGGATCTAGGGGTGTTTTCCATCACGTCCGCGTGTTTTGTTTTTTTGGTAATGATAGGGATACTGTAAGATTTTTGGATCTAGGGGGTGTTTTCCATCACGTCCGCGCTTGAATTATATATAAAGAAGCACTCGTCAGTCTGGCTACCCATCGTTGGCGCATCAAAGAAGATGAACAGAGTACAGAAATTAAGAGAACTTCAAATGCATTTGGAGAATGCTAGGCGTCTCCTGGACGAACTGGCAATGGAGGCAGAAGAAGAACAGACTAGGATTGAAAAAGAAGAGGAGGAAAGAAAAAAGAAAGAAGAAGAGGAGAAGAAAAGCCCTATCTTGTCTCACCGCATGATGAGACAGACTAGTAAAGTCAAGCCCGTGGTTAGGACACCTTCACCACCAGAATCAGTTCGTCCACTACAGGAGCAGCCCCCACCGCAACAATCACAGCCTCGACCGCAACAACTTCAGCCGCATCCACGGTTGCGGAATAGAGGAAGAAATGAAGAGACTTTCACTATCCCTCAAACAGAAGATTGGGATAGTGAAGCCACTCATTCTCCCTCTGCACTCCCAATCACAAGAGTGAATTGGGAGAATGATTGGAGCAGGAGATGTGTGTGTGGGGCTAGACCTGGGAGATGCCAGCATTAACCAGGTGCAATTTGAAGTTTTAAAAACAGCCCTTCTCAGGGCTACACAAATAACAAGAAAAGAAATACTATGTCAATTGCCAATGGGTGTGAGAGAGGAGTAGTGTGATTATAAACACTGACTCTATTTAGATGGTATATGGTGTAATTTTGGATAGTATATAATAGGGTTTGTTTTGTCTGCTTCCCCGTGTGTGTGGTTGGTATAGGGTGTGATTTTGGATAGTATATAGTAGGGTTTGTTTTGGCTGCTTCCCCGTGTGTGTGGATAGTATAGGGTGTGATTTTGGATAGTATATAGTAGGGTTTGTTTTGGCTGCTTCCCCGTGTGTGTGGTTAGTATAGGGTGTGATTTTGGATAGTATATAATAGGGTTTGTTTTGGCTGCTTCCCCGTGTGTGTAGTTAGTATAGAGTGTGATTTTGGATAGTATATAATAGGGTTTGTTTTGGCTGCTTCCCCGTGTGTGTGGATAGTATAGGGTGTGATTTTGGATAGTATATAATAGGGTTTGTTTTGGCTGCTTCCCCGTGTGTGTGGATAGTATAGGGTGTGATTTTGGATAGTATATAGTATGGTTTGTTTTGGCTGCTTCCCCGTGTGTGTGTGGTTAGTATAGGGTGTGATTTTGGATAGTATATAATAGGATTTGTGAATAGTATCTAATATGACAAGTGAATGTAGGGGGTGTTTACTTTCACGTCCGTGCTTAAGATATATATACTCAAAGTGACTGACATTAGAACCATTCCACGGAATAACCATAGAAGATGGCAAAAGCATCAAGTTTATTCAACAATTTAAGACACAGCTATTTCTGGATATTAGACGGGGAATATGAAGTGGAAAAACTACATCATAAATGGAAGATTGCGAAGAGTTTGGACTTTGCAAAAAGACTGAAAATAGCCAGGGAGCTCTTAGGAGGAATGCTAGAAGAAGAAGCTAAAAAGTTACGAGGCTGCATTAATCCACCCTATGTTAGAGTGGGGACATTGAAGCAAGTAATAGATATTGTCGAAAACGTCAAGTGTTTTTTGAATAATATCTTGACAGAGTACCCCCATGTCCAAAAGGGTTTGGACCCGCTCAAGAAAGCTGAAGAACTGATGAGAAAGGAACTATTAGAAGAAGTGAAGAAGATAAAAGATAACTGGAGTAAGGAGAGAAAGGAAAGAAAGGACAATGAAAACCAAAAAAAGAAAGAGGACTTTGAAAGATTAAATAACAATTGGATCAAGATACAAGAGAAGTTTAGAGCTATGGGACATCCTGACTGGATTCCCGAGGAAGAAAAGAAGAAGAAGGGAATTATTGGTAAAATCAAAAGGTGGTGGAACAAAGGCAGAAAATAAAAGAAGAAGTATCCAAAGGCCCTTTTCAGGGCCACTCATAAGTCTCGAAAAGATAGTAGCTTTCATTGCCACCCTTTTTTTCCCTTGTCCCTATATAGACCCACCCTGTTCCATGTCCCTTGACGCTAGATAGACCCAAATAGTTCTCATGTTCAATTTCCCTTGACGCTAGATAGACCCACCCTGTTCAATTTCCCATGACGCTAGATAGACCCAAATACTTCCCATGTTCAATTCCCCTTGACGCTAGATAGGCCCACCATGTTAAATTCCCCTTGACGCTAGATAGACCCACCATGTTAAATTCCCCTTGACGCTAGATTAGCCCAAGCTGTTTTTGACTGGATTTTCCCTTGACGCTAGAGTGCCCCATATTACTACTATGAATCCGTGATAAGTATAAGTAAAGAAAACTCTTAGTATTTTTGTCCAAATGTGTTCCGTTTCGCTCTTTCTCTTATTCCTTATATTTAATCAAGCATCAGTTCTGAACATTTTATATGTAATGGGCAGCCAAAAAATATCCTTAAAAATTTATAAATATAGTTGGTATCTCGCTATTCCGGAAAGCATGGAAATCTTAATTTTGTTAAAATAATAATAATAAGGAAACGCGTATCTTTATGTATAATATTTCATACACAATTATTTACGTGAAGATATTATTCAGGATTGTCAAAATAACTTTAATATTTTATGTTTAAAAAGTATTTAGGGACAATTTGGTTTTCGGACTGCGATCGTTTTGAATAAAACCGCATATGTGTGTGTATGTATATATATATATATATATATATATATATATATATATATATATATATATATATATAGTAATATGTAATTGTTAAGTAATAAAAATTTGCTATGGTAATTGCATATTTAATTTTATAATTATAATTGAATATTTAATGACACAGTTATTGCTGCAGAAATTTAAAAAACACTAGAACGCTTAAAATGCAAAATTCAAAGTTCAAATTACAGTCACCTTAACAAGTAAGCTTAAACAATATTTATAAATCATCCTATAAGATTCCACGACGAATTATTAAGTTCATATTTATTCTAAAATACAAATGTACATTTACATAACACATTGAAAAACTTTTAGAAATTATATTAGTATATGAATAAATGGTTTTATCATATTCCACTTGCACAATGTAGGAATCGCTTTGTGTAATTTGACACAAGTATATTTGACGGAGTAGAACCTTTTGTGAAAGTGTTGTCATTATAATGGGTAAATAAACAATTAAGAAATACATGATAAAATCAAGCACGCTAAACGGGCTAAGGGGACCATTTATAAATTTAAACAGATATTAAATATAGCTAGTATGAATTTTGTGTTAGATAGCACTTAAAAAACAATTATTTGTGGATAAAATCCTGTTTATGTATGATATTCTCTTACACGAAAAGACGTTAATTAATGTTATCAAATTGTCCATTGTCAAAATTAATAGGTATGTATTGCTTACTTTCATATATAATCTACAATTAAACTAATAAGGTTCGACAGTCTCTAGTAAGCCGGACTTAGAGCATAAAGTATCATGTGTCTCTTCAATTTTTTTAAAAAAATGCATAACATTACATCAGCAATGATCGGTTAAAGCATGCGCTTTAGATTATTCGGCCACCTGGGACTGCCCATTAAATGATGTAACTTTATGCAGAAAAATTTTACTGATATTTAAAGGAAAATATTTTTATTTGTAATCTTACAAATTCTTTATAACTCCGTACGTTAGTTGTTTGTGTGTATCATGTATTCATTGTTGTAAGCAATTTGGACGGGTAACCGTTACACGAATATAATATTGTTATTCTTGTTCTGTTTCTTATTTATACATAAATTATTATTATTATTATTATTATTATTATTATTATTATTATTATTATTATTATTATTATTATTATTATTATTATTATTATCATCATCATCATCATCATCATCATCATCATCATCATCATCATCATTATTATTATTATTATTATTATTATTATTATTATTATTAATCAAAACAACGGTTTAAAGAAACTTAAAATTGTAACGTTAGACACTTTTATTATGAGACAATATTTTTTTTTTAAAGTTTGCGGTACTTTTTTTCGAGATTAATTTATAATGGGAGTAAAGCAATAAGGAAGCGAATGATTGGGGTAGGGCTTAACTTTGTTCCTCTCCGTTTTCTTGAATGTCAGTATTATAAAGTTTATGTATAAAGATTGTGTCTTAAATCTTTATTTCGTCAGTCTGAGAATAGTATAAATCAAAGCGTGAAATATACCTATAAAATTGTAGAGAGAGCATTCAGACAAACTATATCATGTTGAGAAAGAAGTAATTCATACATTCATAAAGGACGGATCATTCAGTCTACTTGCTACATATCAGAATGTTTTGTTTTTAAACATAACAAAACATACGTCAAACATATTCACTAAATACACGTTTCTCTATAGAATGAGTATTAACTTGAGTGTATATATATATATATATATATATATATATATATATATATATATATATATATATATATATATATATATATAATTTGAGTAGTAATTAAGTTTTGTTTAGTCAGCTAAAACGTCGTCATTCTTTGAATTTATTGATTTATTGCTCTAGTTGCAATTTACGATCAATTTTCTTGTCCGTTTTGCAACTACACTACTCAGAACTTAACAGTAAGATTAAGTTGTTGGACCTTAAAATATCATATCTATCTATCTATCTATCTATCTATCTATCTATCTATCTATCTATCTATCTATCTATCTATCTATCTATCTATCTATCTATCTATCTATCTATCTATCTATCTATCTATCTATCTATATATATAGAGAGAGAGAGAGTGAGAGAGATAGAGATGTGTGTGTGTGTATATATATATATATATATATATATATATATATATATATATATATATATATATATATATATATATATATATATATATTCGCCGTTGCTTTTATATAATATATTTTTTTTATAGAATTGGTGAAATAAAATCAAGGAGGGTTATATTATAACATAATTATAGTCATTCATGGATGCACTTGCTGTTATTTGTGTCCTTTTCCAAAGAGTAGAGACATAGATTCAAATAAAATTACATTTGCAGAGAGTCACACATTTTCTTTATCTGCTGATAGGATCTCTTAAACAGAAACTAAAGATCAAAGTATAAACAATTGCCACATTCTAGTTATATTATATTATATTATATTATATTATATTATATTATATTATATTATATTATATTATATTATATTATATTATATTATATTATATTATATTATATTATATTATATTATATTATATTATATTATATTATATTATATTATATTATATTATATTATATTATATTATATTATATTATATTATATTATATTATATTATATTATATTATATTATATTATATTATATTATATTATATTATATTATATTATATTATATTATATTATATTATATTATATTATAATGTGTACTTAGAGTTTACTTAGAGTTTACTTTATAGATCTGTATAAATTAAATAGTAATCTCGATGTATTAGTATTATTATTACTACTACTACTTCTACTATTTGAATTAGATTCTAAAATTGTGCTGTATTTTTTTATTTATTTTTTTTATTCAAAGTAAAATTATGCTGAAAATGTTCTCCGATATTTTCACTAAGAATATTTCCCTAAATATAGTTCTAATTCACTGGAATATGGTAGCAGGATATTTTTTGTTACTTCAAGTTTATCTTTTTTTAATGATATTTTTATCTTAGCTGTGAGAAGAATGATTTGTTTTTCACAATATTTATCCAAACACAATTTTAGAATCTAAATCAAATAGTAGTAGTAGTAGTTATACTACTACTACTACTACTACTACTACTACTACTACTACTACTACTAATAATAATAATAATAATAATAATAATAATAATAATAATAATAATAATAATAATAATAATAATAACCAAAACATTAGTAACACTCAACATGTTGAATAAAATGCCAAAAATAACAAAATTTCACAAGTCTTGCTCTCACAAATAGAATAAAAGCACTGATTTCCTAAAAAATCTTCGTTATAATTTTTATTATAGTTTCCACAAGATACCCATATTCCTCTATATGTTGTTGTTGTCAGAGGCGTAGCTAGGTGGGGGCAGGGGGGTACATATGTCCCCGGGCGCCAAGGTACAGAACGCCAAAATGAGGCTTACAGCGTTACATTATAATAAGTAAACAAGGGTAATAAATCGGTCACAAGATCGCTGGGGCGCCAATTTTATAGCTTGTCCCCGGGCGCAAAATATCATAGCTACGCCTCTGGTTGTTGTTCTAGGGTTTTTTCACCATAAGATAGGCTATACATGGCGGCCACTATAACTGGTGGTGGAAGAATCCTGGAAAACACCGGGATGAACCACCGATCCACGAGAACTTACAGGCAAGCATTCTCACGAACCAATGTTAGCCGAGCCTGAGATTCGAACACACACAGACAGAGGTGAGATGGCAGTGTGTCGGATCGGTGATTGCTTTAGACCACTCGGTCCTCTTTATAATGGGTCTGAATAAGGTCCCAAGGCCTTAATTCGTTGACGAAGAAACAAATGCAACGACCTCTGCTAAGGCTTTCGTAATATTTAATATCATTCCGCAGACGAGATCATCAGATCATCATCAAGTTTTGAAAATTAGTATTAGTTAGTAATATCAAGACAAAAGAAAAACACAAACGAACACCTGTCTCTACGTGATCTGCAAACAAATATTTGTCTAAATACATATGTTAGCTTTCAAAAATTGTGCAGTTAGTCCTTAGTATGACATTTTACTTCTTAAATATTGCATTTGGAAACTATGATGTTTTACCTTATGTTTGTGCGTGTATTTGACCTGGCCGTGAAACAGCTATGGGTCATTTCGGAACAGGAGAAAGTAAGAGAAACAAATAAAATCTCACGACCAGGAATGGTCACCACACGGCTTGGGTGCCGTTTAGGGACGAGGTAAGCTGCTGATCGGTTCGTAACGTGGTATGGCCGTCTTACAAATTGGGCAGCAATTTCTTTTGAAAATCAAGATTAAAATCACAATTCTAAATGAAAAATCGATTTTGCCGTTTCCCTATCAGGAATCAAAAAGATGACATCAAATCACGTGATTTGTACTTACCTATTGGTTGAAAATGAATTAAAGATGACTCTAGACCCGATTTATAGCTGTTTTGGAAAATCACTGTGAATTAATCAAACTGTTTTATCAGACAGTTCCTTCCTTAAGCAAACTCGGTTTAAAAGGATAGGCTGCTGAAGGATCACGGTCGGTGTCACGACCAGGAAAAAAGCGCGAAACGATCTAGTGCCCGTTCAAGGACCCGGTAAAGCAGCTTCACGACCTTACGGATGCTGCAATGATGCAACTTGCACATGGACACGAAACTTCATGTAACAATAGGGACATGTGCTCTGAAAGTCTGTTTATGACTTAGAATACATTTTTTTAAATTATAATAGACATGGCGTTTACTGATTATTATCAATATTTTTTTTAATTAGACATGAGGTGGTGAAGGTTGGTGCATTTCGTGTTTCAGATTTCCATTCCTGTGTTATTTACAGGTTCGCTCCCTAATAAATTTGCCATCAATTCTATAGCTTTTTCGTTTAATATCTGAATTCGTAAAATGTTTAAGATATGCTCAAATTCTAGACCATATTATCTAGAGTTGTAACTATATGTCAGTAGGTATCGCCAATAAAGATATTTTTTTAATGTCGCTGTAAACCGCATCTCGAAATCTGCGATGGTTAATTTTTTCTCACCTTTCACTCGATGGTTTTTAATGTTCAATTATAAAATCGTTAAATCTTGGTGTGTATCGGATCGATTTGGATAAAGGTAAAATACAGATATACAAAATAATACTTTATTTCTTTGTACCCAATAATATATATATATATATATATATATATATATATATATATATATATATATACACACACACACAGGGATACGTAGGAATTCATCCTAACGATGGAATGGATTTTCAAGAACAAAACAGAGGGAGATAATTACCCAGAATTCCAAGGCTGCATGATGGGAAATTATACATTGTCACAGAGTCGTACATTTATTTCAAATTTTCTTTGTGAAATTAAGCTATTGGATCTATTAATGTTAGTTTATATGCAAAATTATACACGGCTTAGAAGACCTCAATAGCAAATTAGCAGTGTAGAGATTATTCAACAAGGCTGTCATTCAGAAATATCCGCAGATGCTGAAAGACTTTATAATCGTCACTTGCGATAATCCAGGTATGCATTAAGCTTTGAAAACTCAAGACTACCAAATTGGGATAAGTGGCCTGAAAGCAATCTATTGTTATGCTCTTGTTATCTGTTTACGCATTTGTTGGAATAAACGAAAGCAGAGATAACCACGCCTACTCATTAGCATACCAAATCTTATTTCATTTTGATAATTACGCCAATATGAACTAGTAAGAACCGTAAGTACTCACGGAACAAATTTGTTGAAAACTGAACAAGTGATGTCCGTTTGAATTTTGTACATGTGATATGGTAGCTTATGTGAAAAATATTAGGCCAAAGATAATCTCAAGCGTGTGGCTGATTTGAATAACGTAATTCATGACACATTTTTTTGTGATAACGTTGGACAACAACTCGTTGGTACGTGATTGATTCTGACAATCGGTGATAGGTTAGTTGGACACGTCTGAATTACATGTCCGGACAACATAATGTAAAAATCAGTGTGTGTGTGTGTGTGTGTGTGTGTGTGTGTGTGTGTGTGTGTACACTATTAACGTCACCTTTTTAAGGGTTGGATGACATGATGTTCATAAACAGTAAATGCTATCTAAATTAGACGATACCAGTACCTCAAATTGAAAACAGGGGCAGCCAACGAGCACCAATGAGGCTACAAAACGATTCCATAATTGGTAATGCAGCAACAAAATTACACCCGAAGTTACCAAACAGTTTGTGTCTTTTTGCAAAGTTTGGCCGTCTACATGACATTGAACCTTTTTTTATGTCTGTTTATCGTGCTTATCCAATCGGATGCTTTATTTAAAATGACGGCCTATTACGCTTCGATGATTTATAAATTTTTTGATCTTTTATAAAGACCTTGTATTTGTTTTTATGCGGAATGAATTAATGAGTTTTCAGTTTTTAATAGTGTGTAAGCATTGTTACGAACATTAAAGTGTTGCTAAATAAAACACCAATGTTTGAATCACACCCGACAGTTACAGTGACAGATGTAGGTTCCATTTGTACCCGTCGAAAGAGATAGACAATTAAGATTAGCAATAGAGTAGCATGCGTTGTTTCAAAAGCCGTTTGGCACACAGCACACTAGTCCTACAACGTAAAACGTACCACATGATATTTTTGTTTTGGTGTTAACGTCTTAATGCCGATTCAAAAAACGGCCTTGTGTAACGTGTTTCCAAGTCGACTGACAGGAGAACGAGATGTAATATTTTCAGGAATATCTCACACACGTGGCAGCCCATATCGACACTCTTTCAGAAATTTAAATCTAATTGAATATACTTACTTTGCTGTCTTTATCCTGGTGGAATCAAATTCTGGCAGTAGCAAATGGGCGCATGTTCACGTTTCGTTTATTTGGTTCGAGACGGCGTAATCGGATTAGCTTGAAGAATATTTTTTTAAGAAACGAATGAAACTATACTAATATTGAAGACAGTGTCTAGATAGTTTTGTTTCATTCAAGATATTTAGCTTAGTTTTAACCATTCTGGGCATTCCATCGCATCTTAACCAACTGAAATCTCAGTTAACGGAACGTGAAAACACGCGCATTTGCTTGTGAGAGAATTTTAATCTATTCGAGAAAAGACAACAGAGTAAGTAAAGTCCGCCTCAAAGAACACGATTTTATTAATGGGGAAAAAATCAATATGCGCTGCCAAAGTGTGTGAGATATTCTTGAAAATTTGGTCGCTTGAGCCGATGTAATAAGTTTAAACTAAACACGTTACATAAGGCCGTTACAGAGTCATCAAGTCGTACCACCAGAACATATACCATGTGATTCGTCTTACATTGTAGGACCAAACAGCGTCCCTGTTTACATTCAAGAATGTACTCTCATGTCTGTTTATTTACGTTATTTTATCGGTGTGGACTTAAATATTACACGCTTTTATAAATTTAGATATCACGTAGACCGATGCACTCCCCAGAAGCACGTGTCCAAACAATGATATATTCATGACAGCAAAATCAATATGAATACTATAGCGGTTCCTCATTAATACAGTTCTATTCAGACTATTTTTAAAAGTGCAAGCTATGCTGTTGATAACAAAGGTACATACGTCGTCATTATGCACACTTACCAATTATGAATAACGTTTCCGATCTTTCTCGGACTGCCGTTATACATACATGTTGAGCCAAACGTTTTTATCAAATATGAGGTGATCTCTCATTCAGCTGAGATGAAAAACTCCTTCATGCAGTCATGAAGTTTACGAGCTTTGTATCGCTGACAGTATAAAGATTCATAGGTCTAACGGAAGGTCTTCGAAAATTTCAAGACGCTCACGAAAATTATTAAGCATCAAAATCTACATGTTATTATGTTATTGGTAGGGACCGAGCCTTTCACCTTAAAGAAGGAGGTCCTCTTCGTATACGAACCAACAAGCAATGCCTCATGTAATCGTGAAAAAATCTCTCTCTCTCTCTCTCTCTCTCTCTCTCTCTCTCTCTCTCTCTCACACACACACTCACACACACACACACACACACACACACACACACACACACACACACACACAACAGGGTACCAAAGGTTACACCTGTTTGTCGCAGTAGTGGACAAAGTTTATTTTTTTTCTTTGGGAAATTTGACCAAATGGATAACAACAGCCCTTTATATCGACCTCACAGTCGGGACGCCTTCTCTTTATGAAAGTAAGTCAACAGATCAATGAAAATAAGACAGCCATTATTATATTTATCACTGTATGCATTATCGATAGCGTGCGAAATTAACTGCCAAAAAAAAACGTCTAGATATGTAGCAAAGGGACACATTCTCACACGATGCATGACACAGCAAAATTTTACAAAATTATCGTTTCAGACTTTTGCTTTAAAAAAAAAAGTTAATTTGCGATCCCCCCCCCCCCCCTTTCTATATCCTGCTATTAAAGGTGTATATATTTTGCAGGATGGGAATTCAGATAAAAATTTATATACTATGGCCAGTAATGAGGTCAATCGAACTCTTCCGCGCGATAGAGCGGTCTTACCGGGCGAGGAGTGCATAGGATCGATTATATTTTCATTGGATATTTTAATTATACCCCAGAAATGTATCGGTAGGACTTTGGGTTGATCCTTCTTTACATATCAAAACCTTCCTGATTAATTTGTGTACTGTTATTTAGTCAACATGAATAACGATGTAATTTAAACAAATCCCTGGCGAAATCATAGTCCCCCCACAAACCCGAGCAAAGCACAGCTTATTAGTTGTATTATTCATATCGAAATTGCTGTGTTGGTAGCTGCTTCAAGCTAGCAACAATAATAACTTAAATTTATATTAAATGTGTCATTTATATACACCAGATTGTCGTATTAGCCGTGTCAAGCGTAAAAGTCGTATCAGGATTATGACGTAATTTTCTCTGACTACTTCCATTTCAATGCTTTTGAGATCGCAAATTTCTAGCAGCAGCCATCTTTAAACTAAATCCAAGAACATCATAGTGTTTTTACCCATTGCGCAACGCGCCGATGTAAAACAACAGCATTCAGGATTAAGGTCGGGGCAGGGGCGGAGGGGTGGATTAGCCGTTATGGGGATGATGCCACTTTTGTACAAACTACGTCACTGACTAATCAATCGTGAGATCTGACTTGTTAAAGGTTTATGGTCTTGGCTGTCTGATTTTGTCCGGTACCATCCAAATGATCTAATGAACATCATTCATACCCGACTCACGACCACCGAAAGTGTTGCACACAGCCACCAACGTAATGAACTAGATGATAGCGTACGACATGTTGAGACTGAAAGTCTTATAAATTTAAATTAAACAAATTAAAAATGGAATAGAATAAAAATGGATTTAAAAACTACAAATACAGCAAATGCTTATGTAAAAATGTGTCATAATGATTTGAAAATAGACATTTTAATTTTCATCAATACTTATTTGTAACTGGTGACGGAAATTCGGGATGTGAAAGGTTGATGCACGAAAAATAAGCATAATGTTGTAAGAAAACAAGGCGATAGGTGCATTGACGATTTGACTATGCGACGCATTGAAAAATCACGTCAGTTCTAATAGAAATAAGCAGTCGAGGCAAAACAGATGCATTGTCGAGGGTAGAAGACACGTTGTTACAATATATATATATATATATATATATATATATATATATATATATATATATATATATATATATATATATATATATATATATATATATATATATATATATATATATATATATATATATATGTCTTTTTCCACTCATCTGGTTATGAATATGACAAATGACGAATACATAGTACATAAAAGTAGATAAGTATATTTCACATTGACATCACATTACGAATCAGATACATCTGCTGAGGGTTTATGCAAATAATATTGTAAAAACAAGATGTTAAGATCCATTTTTAGGGATAAAATGTAAATGATATTGCAAGCACAAGATGGTATCATCCATTTTTAAGGATAACAAGAAATAATATTGTAAACACACGGTGTTATAGTCCAGTTTTTGAGATAACAGATTATATTCTTTTAATTTAGTAAACAAAAGCCATTAATAATTAATTGCAGATCGCTCACTAGTTATTTTCAGTCACTGAGTTAAAGCGAGGGTAAAGTTTTCATTAAATTATCCGAAAATATTCTAATTGGCCTGCTTCTAATCAATATTTTTCACTATATACAGTTATGCTGGGCGTTTGTTATTACAGATTTATCTCCCGTGAACTAAATTGGTTTCGTCTTGTTGAGAGTTACAAATCATGGCTTCACTATGGTATATTTTGTTTACAAAGCCACAGAACACTCAAGTCTGTTATGTAAGTAGTTTTGTGGTGATAATTTGGTTTAAACATATAAGCTTATTGTTAATCCGTAATTTTAATACATGGGATAAGTCGGGCTATACTTATTTTTCCAATATATTAAAGCATGGTTTACCATAATCAATGGACTAAACATAATTATTGTTGTTCTTTATAATGAAAAAAATTCCAATGTGACAAACTTCGTACATGACAGATGTGCATTCAAAGTACAACCTTCCACAAAAAATACTTAAATACAAAATGAGAGATATCACCGTGTCAATATCTAATTAAAATTAAAACATTAAAGATATTTTCACGCTTTCGTGAGCGTGTATGTGTCTGCGTGTGAATATATATATATATATATATATATATATATATATATATATATATATATATATATATATATATATATATATATATATATATATATATATATATATATATATATATATATATATATATATATATATATATATATAATTATTTAAAACTGTCGAGCTAATGAAAAATTCTTTATAAATTGCATTACACATTCAAGATTAAATCCGTTGTTACTATCATAAACAAAAAAACCACCTTTGTTTTGAAGTTTGCTGGTCTTTATGTTGCAGTCTGAAAGTATTAAAAGTAATGTTGGCTTCTAAACGAATAAAGAAAGAATTACAAATCACTATAAACAAATTTTGACGCATTCACGTACTATGTGTATGCATTGGTAGGTTGTTTTGTATAAGTAGAATATTGTCAATGGTCCCTTATTAACAGATCTCTTCTCATCAGAACACTTGGAGACAAAACTAAAATTCAGTACTTTTATATTATTATTATTATTATTATTATTATTATTATTATTATTAATTATTATTATTATTATTATTATTATTATTATTATTATTATTATTATTATTATTATTATTAGCAGCAGTAGTAGTAGTAGTAGTATAACTTTATCAACGGGGGGAAAAACAAGCTATCACACATACAAATGTTGATGCACTCGATTGTATAAACCAATCCGTAGATTTTTATACTATCCTTCTTAGAAAGGAGGACATATATATATATATATATATATATATATATATATATATATATATATATATATATATATATATATATATATATATATATATATATATATATATATATATATATATATATATATATATATATATATATATGTATTCCTTATTGCTTTTTCCCATTATAAAAAAAATATTCTCAGAATAAAACTGTCTAACGTTACAATTTTAAGTTTCTTTAAACCGTTGTTTTGATTAATAATAATAATAATAATAATAATAATAATAATAATAATAATAATAATAATAATAATAATAATAATTTATGTATAAATAAGAAACAGAACAAGAATAACAATATTATATTCGTGTAACGGTTACCCGTCCAAATTGCTTACAACAATGAATACATGATACACACAAACAACTAACGTACGGAGTTATACAGAATTTGTAAGATTACAAATAAAAATTAAAAAAAATAACCGCTCCAGTGGCCTAGTGGTTAGAGCGTCCGCCGCGGAAGCGGGAGGTCGTGGGTTCGATCCCCGGCCGGGTCATACCAAAGACTTACAAAAATGGTACTAACAGCTGCCTCGCTTGACGTTCAGCATTAAGAGGTTAGTGTTAGGACTGGTCGGCCTGGTGTCAGGATAATGTGACTGGGCGGGGACATCATGCTACATGTCTGCGGCATGATGCCCCAGTGGTAGACATCACTATAAACTGCCTCATTGCAGACATCGTAGCGATATGACTGAAAAATTGTTAAAGCTACGTTAAAAATCCTAAACAAACAAAAATAAACAAACAAATAAAAATATTTTCCTTTAAATATCACTAAAATTTCTCTACATAAAGTTACATCATTTAATGGGCAGTCCCAGGTGGCCAAATAATCTAAAGCGCATACTTTAACCAATCATTGCCATGCCAGTGACAGTAACGTGGGTTGGTGGTTCTCCCCGTTTTTTTCACTTCTTTTTCTCAGGGTATTTCCTCCACAAATTACACTAGCCTTTATGTATGGCCTATCACGTACTTCGAAAATGACGTACGGCAAACCACAACATAATTTGATGTTATCTGCATTACAGTAAGTGTTACAAAGAATATTAGTATTTCTCAAATTATCGTACTTGGGATTTTTAATATAAAACTGATGTTAATGTTTGCACATGAGTGGCACTGTCTATCAATACATGGAATAGTTTTACTGTACCTATATGACTACTACTACTACTACTACTACTACTACTACTACTACTACTACTACTACTACTACTACTACTACTACTACTACTACTACTACTACTGATGATGATGATGATGATGATGATGATGATGATGATGATGATGATGATGATGATGATGATGATGATGATGATGATAATAAAATAATAATAATAATAATAATAATAATAATAATAATAATAATAATAATAATACAAACCATCTGCCCAAAATTTATGCAAATGTATCATGTGGTACTAGAAAACATAGGTAAGCATGACGAACAATGGTGTGTGTGTGTGTGTGTATGTGTGTGTGGTTACTATGTCTGTAGTATGGTAGTTTATAGTTATCCCAACATTGATGGCATGTTAGATTAATAATTAACTATAGATGCAAAGGGATACAAAATAATAGTGACAGCGTTAAAACAGACTACTACTACTACGACGAAGACGACGATTATTATTATTATTATTATTATTATTATTATTATTATTATTATTATTATTATTATTATTATTATTATTATTTAAAACAGGAAAATCAAAAGAGGGCAAGTATTCAAGTCTTAACATACATACATGTCCTTGTTCTTTTGTAAGTTCAAGGACAAGACAAGAAACACTTATAGAATATAATATATGAAACAGTGAAATAATACAAACTTATCTAGAAATATATAGGTAGTAGTAGTGTTAGTACCAGCAGTAGTAGTAGTAGTAAGGTATGCATTCATTTAGAAATTATTAATTTCTTATTAACTGACTGTGTAATTATGTCTGAGTTATGTATTTCAACGATAAAAATACCTAGCATTAATTGTCTTTAAAAGAAACCAGGTGTTTGTGTGTGTGTGTGTGTGTGTGTGTGTGTGTGTGTGTGAGTGTATATATATATATATATATATATATATATATATATATATATATATATATATATATATATATATATATATATATATATATATATATATATATATATATATATATATATAACGGTTCGCAATTTGCCTGTCGTTTAAAGATAACTATCCATAGGATGGAATTTCATCGTTATTAGGAAATAAAATCACGCAACTGAAATTAGTAATAAATTTAAAAGTAACTATATAATACATTTATAGGTAACAATATAATAAATATAAAGCATAATATGCATCGCTCAGCGGTTTTAGAACAATTTATACATGTAAGTTGATCCCTCGCATTTAGTACATGCTAAAATTTTGGTTTATTATCAGCGAAATTGACCCGGTTCTCATGTGTGTGTGGAACTAAATTCGGATCTGACGCGGATTAATCTATTTTAGATAACACAGATGACCTTAAAATTATTCCCAATTACTATAAGGAAAGGATAACAAGAAATGTGCATGATCTTGCATGAACTCCATTTACTTACTTATCCAGGTATCAACTCTGCACGTACTGTTTGGCATGGAAGAGTTTAAAATTTCCACTATATGTGAGGAAATATTTATTTATTTGTTTGTTCGTTCGTTCGTTCGTTCATCTATCCATCCATCCATTCATCTATGTATATTTCTATCTATCTATCTATCTTTTTTTTCCTTATTTATTAATTTATTTATTCTTTCAACTCTTTAATATTTCCACCATAGTTCTATCTATAGTTATCTATCCACATAACATAATTTCCGTATTTTCCAGTACCACATATTTTCTTTGCTCTCGCCGTTCATCGCCATTTATTTTAGAGTTCATGTTGTGATAGTTTTATCAATAAAATAACCCGAATGCCGAGAGAGCTATTGTTCTCTCCACACTCTATAACACACACCACTCATATTTTTGTTCTTTACATTTCAATGTAGTATACGCTCTAGTTCTATTTCAAACAATCGCCTTATTCTAGGAATAGTATTTCACTTTTTTCCACATAATTTATGTTAGGTGCAAATTGGTTGATCATAATGTGTGTAAACGGTGTAAGACAAATTACTACGAATCACGAGAATCAATGAATAAAATTCTTGCGATAACAATATTTGACTTGTTTGGCATACTAGTAAAATGATTGATTCGTTTCAAGAAGTTACTAAAGAGCCATATCGCTATACTTAGTACTTTGAGGCTATTTACAAATTTAAATTGACTATTTCAATCTGTAAAGAAGATTTCCATAAATGGGTCACTTCTTCTCAATTCATGCAGTAAGAATTGTTAAACTATAATGTAAGTATTCTTTATTATATTACCATTACACAAAAAAGTTGCACAAATTCGTATATCAAGGTAGAGAAGTAATAGCAGAATCCTTTTGAAACAATAACAGTTGCTTTCGTCAACACAAGACAATTATTATGCATTTAATACCGTTTTATTGTACTTTTTTTTCCTGCACAAAGCTTGGAGTTCAATATATTCTAATTGTTAACTTACATTTTCGCTCCACAATTCTTATTCTGCTGCTCGTCATTCTTTCATATTTTAAACTTATTACTAACTTTTTTTATACATACAAGGAGAAGGATTTTTGATATACTCTAATGTCATCCAAGAATTTAATTTTTTTGTCTTAATTTTTCAGTGTGTCATCAAACAATTACATTTATGCCTGAGAAAATCAGTTACGTGTATTTAATGCTTATTCAATTGACACAAAGAAACTGGTGAGCAAAACTGGTCATTTTTTTCTATATAAAGATTGGTTTATATGCAATCCGAGTTGTATCTTTGGAAAAAATATTTCGCCCACATATGTCATCATGCGTACTAAATCCCGTCATCCCACCCCAGCCTTCATACCCACTCTCATATCTGTGAAACCTAAATTGTACATGGGGTTATACAGTCGATTGCGCAACCACGCAAGGATTATTAAAGAAGATATCACTAATAACTGTAATGTGCAACGCTGGTGTATTTGGAATAAATGCAAACGTATTTTCCTGATCAGACACATTCTCTGATAAAACTCCCGTTATATATTAATTATAGATCTATTTCATGTTTTCATGCCAGTACGTTTACTCGGTCATTTATTCTTGAGCTGGACCGCCCAGGTTGGAATTTTTTTTTCTGAAGCTGTTTTCAATTCAACCATTCACAAATTTAAAAGGATTATCCTCTAACAAATTTAAGTTTTTTTTATAGCAATTAGTATTATCTTTTATGTATGTATTGAAGCGACTGTTCCTATTATATATTTATTTATTTATTTTTGTTTTTAAGCGTTTTGTGAGTAGTCTTTACTTTAGAATCTACATGTATAAGAACAGCATAACATAAATCAAATATAGCTTCAAAATTTCATATTTTTGTACGTTAATACTTGCGAAAGTGTCCACCCATCCATCCATCCGCCCGTTCGTCAATCCATCCATCCATCCATCCGCCCATCCATCCATATATCCAGCCACTCACCCACCCATCCATCAATTAATCCACATGCCTACATAAGCACATATACACATAACACCTGAATTAAGCCTTATTCTTATTTTTTAAAAGGCCTAAATATAACTTTAAAATGGTTTCTCGCAGATTCATGTTAAATAGCTATTTAAATTCTATCTCACGTTATTATTATTATTATTATTATTATTATTATTATTATTTCAAAGCAAAAATGTAAATTTCAAGGTAGATACCGTCTATCAAGCACACAACACACTTTCACAGACACAAGGATATTTTAATGGCACACGACTCCCACCAGGGCCTATGTTAAGGAACGGCTATTATACATGTGGCTTTTATTTGACTGAAATGTACTTTAACAGTGCAAGCTTATTATGCACTGTATATAAAGCATGTAGTTTGTGATACTCGAGCGAACATAACATGTCAGCTAATTAACACCCACGCACATGTTTTTGTTTCAGGATATACATAAACATACTTCATTGTCTTTTCCATTTCATGAAAGGTATTTTTCTCTCTTTAAGTTTAGGAGAAATAAAGAGTGTGGTTTGTATATAGTAAACTCTTACACCGCCTTATATTCTGGATACCAAACTATTATACTAACTGTAATCTATGTACAGAGATTTTGCTAACAAATACACTTTTGGACGCATAGTCATTTAAAGGAACTCGATAAGAAAATCGGTAGTAGCAAAACCAAAACAAGTCTTTTAGAATCTGGTAGTATTGTTCTGTAATTTATCTATACAACTTGAAACGTTTTAAACCACTAGAGGCATTATGATTATCTCCTTGTACATGTATATGCGTAACTATGACAAGAAATGCAACATGTCGACGTGCTGAATGATTCATTTTAATCAACGTAAAATCGAGTACTGGATAAGTCACGTGCACATATATATATATGGAAAATATATGCAAGACCGAATGCTTGTGAAATGTCACTTAATAAACAATAAACATGAAACTAACATACCTTCATCGCCAGTTTGAAACTATTAAGGTACACGAGAGACGGGGGTATAATTTGAAACCGTTCCGGCAAACATTGCTTATATCATAGATCTAAATGAATATGGCAATGCAAGATTTTTAAAAGAATTATTGATTTACATTTTAAATGACACGTCACAAATGAACTGTCTAGACGAAAGAAAAAAAAAAATGCTTACAGTGTAAAATCCAGAACACGACCTTGATGATTAACGCATAACGTTCTCGGAATTGACAAAACTGTCACTGCGGATATCAACTCGGACGCATAAATTGTTTAAACAATGCTTGAATAATGCTTGCGCACTGTGTGTGCTCAAATACCACGTTGCGGTTTCGGCCTTACCATTTTCAGTTACATTATATACTTTATTGACCCAACATAGAAGTGTGTCAAAACGAACAACAATATGTGAACGATATTTAAAAGTGTGTTGCCTATACAATTAGTTTGCAGTGTTTAACTTGCGTACAGCTGATGAGTGAGTCACCAGTAACGTCTGTGACCTTGTATTCGTACCACACATCTGTCCAAAACCAAACCATGATGCAAAAACAAACTGACATCATTCAACTGTGACAAAAGGGTGTTTAGAAATTATATACTTTTTTTTTAAAAAATGTGCATGATAAAGTTCTAGCCTGTTGCACATGTCTACCGAAAGAATGTTGTATATTGCACGGTCAGATTGTTAGAGTTGTAACGAAATCATTGTGCCCAGTACATTATGATAACTACACCACCTTCATTTATGTATTAAAATGTTAGAGACCATAATGTATACTGTGTCAGTGTCAATAACTAGCTACCACGGAAGGTTTTGAGATATTTAAATATATAATGTCATACTCGCTTATACGATGACTCAAACAGCAAACAACAAGATCATAATCTGCCAAGTCATAAAGCCCATGCTATCCAGTGTCTATGTTGTTTGGTCTACCGATTACTCCTAACAAACTGCACCGAGACAGATCTGTAGGCACATTATGCAGCGGCAGATCTTGGTCTGTGTAGTTTGCAGTTGAACTCGTCTTATAAGCGAGTACAAATGGTACTTGATAGTCATTTACTTGACACTGTTTGCGTCTGCAGAATACACGACAATCAGTGATGCACTGAGAGCGCATATCGTCCGACATACTCCTACGTACGTAATTGTCAAATACAACAGAAGGCTTTAGCATAGTTTAAAGCTTTTCACCGTTTATTTATTATGTGTAACAAGATGGATCGGACAGAAAATAGCAATGACTTTCAGGACACTTTCGCATAGTTTACATTTAAAACTTCGCCGTTTGTTATGTAGCATAACACATATTGCATGGATCGGACTAGAGCCGCCGACAGGATTTGTGGGTCCTAAGAAAACTTACCCAGTAGGCTCCTATGAATTACAAATTATGACTGCTGAGCCCCCACCCCACCCCGCCCCCAAGAATTGCGAGCCCCCTGAATTTTTTCCTAGCTGTGCTATCCTGTCGACGACTCTGCATCATACAGGAAACACCAATTACTTCCATATATGATGGCACTCAATTGGTAGAAATATGGATTATTATGTAATAGCTTTATTTATTGGTTTTTTAATCGAAATAGATTCTTTTCCGGAAGTGATTTTCAATAAATGACTGAACGTTTTAGATGAGAAGTAACCTTTAATATGAGTATATTCTGCACTCACTAAAGTGACATGGTACCAAATAATATGAGTATATTCTGCACTCACTAAAGCGACATAGTACCAAGTAATATGAGTATATTCTGCACTCACTAAAGCGACATGGTACCAAGTAATATGAGTATATTCTGCACTCACTAAAGCGACATAGTACCAAGTAATATGAGTATATTCTGCACTCACTAACACGACATGGTACCAAGTAATATGTGTATATTCTGCACTCACTAAAGCGACATAGTACCAAGTAATATGAGTATATTCTGCACTCACTAACACGACATGGTACCAAGTAATATGTGTATATTCTGCACTCACTAAAGCGACATAGTACCAAGTAATATGAGTATATTCTGCACTCACTAACACGACATGGTACCAAGTAATATGTGTATATTCTGCACTCACTAAAGCGACATAGTACCAAGTAATATGTGTATATTCTGCACTCACTAAAGCGACATGGTACCAAGTAATATGAGTATATTCTGCACTCACTAACACGACATGGTACCAAGTAATATGTGTATATTCTGCACTCACTAACACGACATGGTACCAAGTAATATGTGTATATTCTGCACTCACTAAAGCGACATGGTACCAAGTAATATGAGTATATTCTGCACTCACTAAAGCGACATGGTACCAAATAATATGAGTATATTCTGCACTCACTAAAGCGACATAGTACCAAGTAATATGAGTATATTCTGCACTCACTAAAGCGACATAGTACCAAGTAATATGGGTATATTCTGCACTCACTAAAGCGACATGGTACCAAATAATATGAGTATATTCTGCACTCACTAAAGCGACATAGTACCAAGTAATATGAGTATATTCTGCACTCACTAAAGCGACATAGTACCAAGTAGAGAGGTTGCTTGTTTACATGTGCACATAAATGTTTCATTTGTCAAGACCCACATCCGGGGATTTAAATATTGAGTTTATCAGCAGACATTGTATGAGTACGTAATTGTCCCTGACGTATCAGAACATAATTGGAAAAGAGAAACACAACCTCACCCCCAAAGAAACAAAACAAAATGATTCACGCTTTTGATTGTTTATCCTCTGTAGATTGCTCGATATATTTTAACATACCACGGAAACTAAGTCTACCGCTTAGTTTTTATTTGCATCCTTAAGACGACTTTTCGCTGTTCTAATGCAATATACATATCCGAAAAAATAAAATTATATATGATGGAGAAAATACGAAAAACAAATGTACGCAATGCATCGCGCCCAAAACTGCTATTATCTTAATCACACAAACCGCTCCGATGGCCTAGTGGTTAGAGCGTCCACCTCGGAAGAGAGAGGTCGTGGGTTCAAGCCCCGGCCGAGTCATACCAAAGACTTATTTTATTTTTAAAAAAAATGGTACTAAGAGTTTCCTCGCCTGGCGTTCAGCATTAGGATGTTAGTGTTAGGACTGGTCGGCCTAGTGTTAGGATAATGTAAATTGTTGGGACATCATGCTACATGTCTGCGGCATGATGCCCCAGTGCTAGACATCACTATAAACTGCCACACTGCAGACATCGTAGCGATATGACTGAATTTTGTTTAAAAAGCTACGTTAAACATGTAAATCACACGCAGACATAAAGTATGATGATAGGGCACGCAACCTGTGAACTTTCCGGCCTTTGCTTGCACATTTCTAAATGATCACTTCAAGTAATTTCATCATAGGATTGACAAATGTTTTTTCGGCTGTCATCATTGGTGCTATTGATATTTTTTTTCTTGTGTCTGTGCCTATCCGATTTATGTATGTAAGCATCAACGTTTTACAGTATGTCAGCACAATAGTGACAATACATTGGCAATAACAGGTAAAAGTATAAAAACTTCAAATTTAATTGCACACAAATTTAGGAATATAAACCCTTCCAAACAAATGCAAACACGAAGTACAAGAAACTATAGTATAAAACGTAAACATTTTAAATTTCTGTAAAACGTATATAAAAAATGTAAAATCCTTAAAACATACAGTCAAAATTTAATTTTAAAAAGAAAGGTAAAGCTCTAAGCTTGTCCACTGTTGCCATTGTCTTAACTTATGGTCATTCATTAACTCCATGTTTTTTCAACAATGCTTTTCGCCACTGAATTGCCCCTAGTCACTTTCTAATGCCAATTCATGGAGTCTCTTTCTAATGCCAATTCATGCAGTCTCTAATGCCAATTGATTGAGTCACTTTCTAATGCCGATTCATGCAGTCTCTTTCTAATGCCAATTCATGCAGTCTCTAATGCCAATTGATTGAGTCACTTTATAATGCCGATTCATGCAGTCTCTAATGCCAATTGATTGAGTCACTTTATAATGCCGATTCATGCAGTCTCTAATGCCAATTGATTGAGTCACTTTATATTCATGCAGTCTCTTTCTAATGCTTATTCATGGAGAGACTTGTTGACTTTTTGTCGTTCATTTCATCTTCGTGACATTCAAAATTCCAAAATTCGCAACTTGCACGGGTTGTAAGCTGAACTCAATAATTATGTCTCATCTGCAACACTATAATGCTGATGTGATATTGGTGTTTGGAGATGTCTAGAGAATAATTGTTTTTCATGGAATTGCTTTGTTTCGTTATATTGCTGTAACATCTTAATCTTCTACCCAGCTACAACTGCTTCTATATTTACTCTACCTAGGCTCGCAAAATACGCAAAATCACTATTACCCTAATTTTCAGACATTTTTTTCACAACCAGAGTACCATCCCCCACCTACCGGTGCTGAAATGTGTATTGCGAAAAGCCCTTAAATAACTTTTAAACGACTTCTGTAAATCTAACATATTTGAAAAATGATTCCGTTCAAGGAGACCAGGATGGACGAATGGTCTAAGCCGCTTGGGTTTATAGATCACTGAGATCTCACCTCTGTCAGAGAGGGTTCGAATATCATTCTAGGCCGACGTGGGTATGCGAGAAAACTGCCCTGCAGCTTCCTGTGGGTCGGTGGTTATTTCTGGGGTTAACCCGGGATTTTCCTAAAGAGAAAATATACTGGCAGCCATCTAAAACCTATTATGTACTAAAAATAAATGTCGTTAAACCCACAACAACCAACTAACTCTGTCCAGCAACAACATAATTCCCGTCCTCAGTTACTTATGTCTTCAAGAACGTGCTTTCCTTTTTGGGTTTTATTAGCTGGAGACTAAAGTCTAATGTGGAAAGTAAGACGGTAAAAAGGAAATAAATTTCCTGACTTCAAGACAGCTGGAAAGTTTCTTTCGGAAACATGTCGTCCTCGTTTATCCATTACTTCTTAATGCTGTTTCGTTCGACACGGGTTTACCAATTAATTTCCACGCATATCCTTTAACATTATGTATAGTTTTCAACAAATGCATAATTTGATACAATGAAAAGCTTCCAGTAGGAAAGTAATATTTAATAGTTTAAAATTAATACTTCAAAACTCAATCAAAAATATCTCGATTTTGTTGCGTCTGTTCACGGATTAAAAGCTGCAATATAAAACAAATGATGAATGCGGAACATCTTTATATCGTATTAACTTGTGGTTCGGTTGTACTAGACATACTCCGTATTTCAATTCTGTCCTAATTAAAAATCTTTAAAAGCCTTCAATAGCTAACTAAAACAACAATAAAAAGCATCAAAGCATAATGGCGATCCATTACATGGAATGACATCTATCTCTCTCTCTCTCTCTCTCTCTCTCTCTCTCTCTCTCTCTCTCTCTCTCTCTCTCTCTCTCTCTCTCTCTCTCTCTCTCTCACACACACACACACACACACACACACATATCCTTGCCTTTTAATCGTTGTTTATTTCTCATTAGTTTCATGTTCTACATGCGGTGGCTGCAGAGGCTTGAGCGTAAGCTTCGGATAAAGGAGGTCGCGGGTTCGAACTCCAACCGAGTCATAGCTAAGTCATAAAAGTGCCACTAACAGCTGCCTCGCTTAGCGCTCAGCATTAAGAGATTAGTGTTAGGATCGGTCGGCCTTGTGTCAGAACAATGATAAACTGCTACGCTGCAGATATCGTAGCGATATGACCGCTCAGGTGGCCTAGTGGTTAGAGCATCCGGCGTGGAAGCGGGAGGTCGTGGGTTAGATCCTCGACCGAGTCATACCAACGACTTACAAAAATGGTACTAACAGCTGCCTCGCTTGCCGCTCAGCACTAAGAGGTTAGTGTTAGAACTGGCTGGCCTGGTGTCAGGATAATGTGACTGGGTGGGACATCATGCTACATGTCTGCGGCATGATGCTAGACATCACTATAAACCGTCTCACTGCAGACATCGTAGCGATATGACTGAAAAATTATCATATCATGTTTAAGTTGTTTACGTCATTTAAACGAGGAGACTATAAACTGTACACGAACATGCGATGCGTTCGATGCAAGGAAATTTCACATTTAATCAAATTATCATATAATACGTGTACAGAGAAACTTTACAACCCTGACTGCAAGGCTAGAACAATTTATGCAGTTTTTATTTTCTTTCCTAATAAGGAAGATTCAGACTCGACACAATATTAATTTTCTGATAGCAGAATAAAAGAACAACATTACTTACAATTGCGGGTTGACTAATTATTACTATCTAATTGGTCAACCCTTGAAAATACACTAATATTCAGCTTATTCTAAATTTAGACATCAGTCTCAAGGAACTTCCCAAATAAATCGCCGTATAATTTTATATCAAAGTTATACTCTTGGCACGCTGCAAAGAGCTACATCTGAAATGTGATATTGAATGGAATTGTTTTTCTTTAGTGTGTGCCAAAAGTATACAATTCCAGACGAAAAGTATAGCCATCGTATTAACCTGGACGGTAAATATTTTATACGTAATTTGTCGAAGCGGTGTTCCTCAGAACTTTCAAATTAGATCCATCGTATTCGCCAAATATTTCTAATAAAAGAGACACAGTTCTTGACATACGCCAACAAATTAAAGAGTAAAGAAATTGCATGTTCTTTTACACTACAACAAATGTCTTGCAAGCGATACAGTATATTCTTCAAAAAGGAGTTTTAACAAACAGCTAACCTATGTAACGGCACAGCAAATCAGCATCACATGTTGTATCCAAATGTTTGTGTTGTTGCTGTTGTTATCAGCACCATTATTTAATTCTTATTAATTGGGAGTTATATTGTTAGGGGAAGGATTAAAGACGTTAGGTGATATTCTTTCTTTAGTATATAAAATAGTAAATCAAAGTACCTAACGTACTGGATCTGTTTAAGAGAGTATCACTGAAGAAGCGTGTTTTGTTATGGTTCATCATTTGTACGATCCCGCCGCGTTTTTCGGTCCTAAAATTGAAGTTCCTGTTCAGAATGCAAAAAAATGTCAAAATCAAATATGATACTTCGAATGCTATATACATACTTTTAGCATTGTAATATAAATAAATAAAATATGCCACTTCATGTACTGGATGACTGCGTTTAGCATGGGAACATATAAATGAAATATGAAACTTCGAGTATTGGATGATTAGAGTTCGTTTGGGAATAGAGAAATCAGACATAATACTTCGAGTGTTAGCTGCATTTAGCATGGGACTAGAGAAATCAAATATGATACTTCGAGACTAGATACTTATTTTTAGTTTGTGAATAGAGAAATAAAATATGATACTTCGAGTTTCTGATAATTGCATTTAGCATGGGACTAGAGAAATAAAACATGATACTTCGAGTACTATTTACTGCATTTAATATAGTAAAGTAAACTTAAGATGGAGCTCGAATTCTATGCCTAGAACCTTTCGTGATTACTCGTCCACTGTGATATATTGGGTCTATCGATCTCATAGCAATATAAATTGTTATTGGGGCTATCGATCTCATAGCAATATAAACTGCTAGTGGGGCTATCGATCTCATAGCAATGTAAACTACTACTGGGGCTATCGATCTCATTGCAATATAAACTGCTATTAGGGCTATCGATCTCATAGCAATGTAAACTGCTATTAGGGCTATCCGTCTCATAGCAATATAAACTGCTGTTGGAGCTATTGATCTCATAGCAATATAAACTGCTATTGGAGTTATCGATATCATAGCAATGTAAACTGATATTGGGGCTATCGATATAATAACAATGTACACTATTATTGGGGCTATCGATCTCACAACAATATAAACTGCTATTGGGGCTATCGATCTCATAGCAATGTAAACTGCTATTAGGGCTATCCATCTCATGACAATGTAAAGTGCTATTGGAGCTATCGATCTCATAGTAATGTAAACTGCTATTGGGGTTATCGATCTCATAACACTGTAAACTGCTATTGGGGCTATCGATCTCATAGCAATGTAATCCGCTATTGGAGCTATCGATCTCATAACAATGTAAAATGCTATTGGGGTTATAAATCTCATAAAAATGTAAGCAACTATTACGCTGAGGGATATCATAACGATGTCACTTGATATCGGTCTTGGCGATCCCATGGCAATATAAGCTGCTATTGGACACGGGGATTACATCACAAAGAAGATGACCGTTACCTGATCTCATAACAATAGAAGCTGAACGGGTCCCAGTGATCTCAACAACATAAGATGAACGTTTCTCATGTTTATGTCACGTGGCTAAATTAAAAGCCGTTAAATATTACAGAGAAATACATGAAACGTATTCTAGAAAATTAGAAAAATCACGTGTTCAGTTAACTGTTAGATTTGTATACCAAAGTCACTGAAATTAGACCCCGATCCATTTAAGCAAATAAAAAATTATGATTTTGTTTCTGTTTTCTTTCATCTTCAAGAATATAATTTCTGTTCAGACCATCATATTTACGGTGGGAATCAATTTCCCAGAGAAGAGCCAAAATCTTTGAGTTACTATGGTTAGTATCTCAATAATTTCTTAGTTTCTTTCTTCGGTTTATTAAGGTATTCATGTTTGGAAAAACACCCCAATATATTGTAAAATACTTTGTAAAAAACATGAAGTTATAAAATTATATTGTTTGGCCGATCTTTATGTAAACTTACATTCGAAACTTGTACTGTCCGATTGATTTGATATAAATTGCTATTCAATAATTGTATTGTTCTGTCGGTCTTTATACTAGCTGCTAATAAATACATATATTGTCCGACCGATCTTTATATGAACTGCTTTTCGATACTTTGGGAAATATTCGTGTATCTTGCTTGATATGCAGACGTTTTTAACAATATTTGATGCCTCACATCTCATAATGGTCAACATACATTTTCACACATTCAGTCTTCCTTTTGCACAACCAGAACACCCCCACACCACTTTCCGACATTAAGATATTTTTATTTTCATCACTTCTTGCAACGAGTTTTCTATCGGAATTTTGTAATGGCACAGAGAGAGAGAGAGAGAGAGAGAGAGAGAGAGAGAGAGAGAGAGAGAGAGAGAGAGAGAGAGAGAGAGAGAGAGAGAGAGAGAGAGAGAGAGAGAGAGAGAGAGAGAGAGAGAGAGAGATGTTGTTGACTCGCAATTATTTTTGGAGTTATCTGCTGTTCGAGGTTTTAAGTTGGCCCTGGGCTGAACATAGATTCACGATGCGCACTGAGGGTATGCGAGGAGTGTACTAACAATGTTTGAAATAGGGAACCTTTATTCTCTTCCTCTTTCTTGTTTAAGTTGCTCTCATATTTTACAGACCGTACTCGAATTACACCATCTGCATCCATTAATACACAGTTATATTCTTGCCACGCATCATAGTACTTTGAAATGATTAATACATAACCAGCTTTACTTTACTTGTCAAACGGTAAAGTCACAGAAAAAGCAACCAATGAATTCTAACATCTGTGCTCAAGCTTCTCGCAAAATGCATGAATAACGTAGACAAATCAAGCGCCTGAAGAACTGACACACTACATACGTCATCAACAATTCAATGTACATATCCAATGAGTAAAAACGATACCATTATATATAAATAAATCCACATTTCTGTAAACATTTTGGGGAACATTTTGATAATAAAACATTTTAATAATGAATGTGCTTCGTTGATGAGAATGTACATGTTTCACATAAATTTGGGAAAACGCGTATTTGACCATGCTAATAATTTGTAGCAGGTATGTAATAGATAAAACAGACCGAGGCCAGTCACAATAATATGTGTAGTGGCGCTGTAGTGTGTGTCCAAACTCGACGGTTTTCATTTACTGAAAGAATCTATGAGGACAACAACACTAGCCCATGATGTCATTGAGACGTATTGCACGAGAGCACCTACACCATCGTAGCATTTGGAATGGATTTTTTTTTTATTTGCGCGGAATATTAATTTCTCCCACGAAGTTAACTAGTGAACTTGTGTTAAAGGAAAAAACAGTATTTTATACCTTCTTTTATTTTCATAGTTTTGATGATGTCCGTGTGCGTAGTAACAAACCGTAAACGAAGGAATTTTAGTACTACCACTTACTTGTTCGTCATGTATTTTGTATTTATTGGGATGGAACTAGCAGTTGTAACTCTAATAATTTTTGTTCTGTCATTTTGGAAACGTTTCTACCATTTTACTTTCAAAGCTAATGTAATAATGTGCCATATCAAGCTTTAAACGCTAGCATGTTCACCATCAATCGTATCCAGTCCAGAAAAATTTAATAAGTTCAAATACCTTTATTAGCTAATAATACGTATGTTTTGATTAAACACTGTGTTGTAAAGGTCACTAAATCTCATGTTTTTTTTCATTGTTTACTGTGAAATATTGGCATTTCAGTGTGTGTGTGCGATCAATGCTGTAGTGTGTGTCCAAACTCGACGGTTTTTATTTACTGAAAGAATCTATGATGACAACAACAGCACTAGCCCATGATGTCATTGAGACATATTGCACGTATTGCTGTAAAAGCGTGTGTGTGTGTGTGTGTGTGTGTGTGTGTGTGTGTGTGTGTGTGTGTGTTATAGTTATATAGTTATTTACTGACAGACAATGGCACTGGAAAGTTTAGTCTGCATCAAAATGTAAAAATAGTTATACGGTAAAATACAAATGACGCGATATTTAATTTCAAATTCCTTTATAAAATCAAACGCAAACAAGCACTATACACTGACTCTCACATGCTTATTTAAAAAGCGGAAGATCGTATCTGCTGCACAGACCTGTCTACAAGTCACATTGCATTATATCTGGTGAAAAGCTGCTTACGTCGCTGTTTCATTTTTCCGTTAACTAAGATTTGAGATGGGGAAAAATAATTTTATATTTGACAGATAAATAAGAGAACGTGATTGGAAAATACTCATTTGAATTATATGCATTACATATCACATGAGATGCCATTTCTCAATGAGAGACACACGAAATCGCATTTACTGTCGAATGTACAGTAATACATTGTTGTTCCTACCGACCTTTTCCCGACATCTTGCATTAACTTAACATTCCTGACAATATTTTCAGTAGCTTCTAGACCTAAAAGGTTAGAGTGTCATCCTCGGAGTCATAAGTTCTCGGGTTCGATCCCCGGCCGAGTTATACCGAAGACTTATAAAAATGGTACTAGCCTTGCTTGGCGCTCAACATTATGAGTTCAGTGCTAGGACTGGTCGGCCTGGTGTCAGGATAATGTTGCTTGGTGCTGTTATGTCTGTGGGTTGATGCCCCAGTACTAGACATCACTGTAAACTGCCACACTGCAGACATCGTAGCGCTATGACTGAAAACTTGTTAAAGTTGACTTAAATATCTAAATCACACGATCGAAATAAATACCTTCTACTTGTAATGACTGGTGCGATGACCTTTTACACTCAGGAACGTTTTCAGTGGGTTTTTTCTTTAGTTTTGTGTGTGTGTGTGTGTGCATAATGCATATATATATATATATATATATATATATATATATATATATATATATATATATATATATATATATATATATATATATATATATATATATATATATATATATATATCCACTGATGCAGGATGTTGAGGACTGAGATCGGAACAGTTAGAATTGTTGCGAAAATAATGTATCATGTATCATTTGAATATAGTTATGAGTCTAAGCCGTTGGAGACGACTCGTCTAACCGCTGTCCACGTGGGTTTAAGTGCCGTCATCTTGGATATGTGATAAAACATACAAGAGTAGTTTCCCATGGGTTGGTAGTTCGCCCTGGCGTCTTGCTGGGTTCTTCTTTCAACAAATATTTTGGCACCCGCAATACCAAAGCAAGCCAATGAACAAAATGTATGCATGAACTTCTTTGTCCAGTGATAGTCATATTAGCGACTTTAATCCGGAAAGAAAAGACAACTCTTTTTCTCTCTTTCCTTTTTCCATCAAATCCTATTGTAGAACCGATTGTATATTTTAGCATGGATCCACGTCTCAAAGTGTTGTGCCTAATAGTAATAATTCTCCCACGAAGATCGACTTTCCGCCGTAACATAAATATTGTCACCAAGGCGACCCAACCTTTTACAAATTCGTCTTATACAACTCGGTGACGCCGTCATCAATGTGTTACTACAGGAATTTGCACGGTAATTTGATGTAGCGTTTCTGCCGGACTAATTAATTGAATTTTAAGATAATTCTTGTGATGTTTTCGTGAAAACTTCAGTCCAGGGGAAAATACTCCATGAAACTATAGTTTGTATGAGAATGTATTTTTTTCTGATGCATCCCATTCCAGTATACCTACTAATCAGTCTAAAGAGACTCTCCCAACAAAACACCTTGCTTGCTATTATCTGCAGCTAGCACATTTCACAACGTTATTTCCATTCCACATTCTAATTGTCATATGAAACTACGTTTAAATAAGAACACTAAACAAATCCACTGGCTTTGTTACGAACGCGTGGAGCGACGGTTACCAAAAGCTGTGCAACAATCGATGCTAACAATTTTCCCCGTGACGGATAATTACAGTCAAGCCAGAACGATATGAAATAAAAAAATATTTAATGGCCGATGTTCTTTTAAATGGAGTATTCAAGTCATTTGAACTCGCCGACGATAGATGTTACAGTTCTTTTAAATGGAGTATTCAAGTCATTTGAACTCGCCGACGATAGATGTTACATGCCTTTACCAAAGGATTTGAATCTTTGACACGATTAAGATCACATCTGTCATCTCTTCGAATTTGAAAGTTCCAAACGATAGGGCTATTAAAAAAGGTATCTCTATTTCTGGTTGTCTCACCGATCCTATATTTTCATGTCGACTCACAATTATTGTTTGGGGGTGAGGAAAAGGGTGTTAAAAAAGAAAACAATCGGGAGAGAAATAAAATTGTTAAAGGGATTGACTAAGATCAAAGTATGATCGATTCAGGGTGCCGTTGACACTTATTTTTAAGTCCATGCTTCATTTAAATTCGTTCTCGACCCATAAAACCCACCAAAGAAACAAAAACCAAACAATAAAAAGTGGTTGTACCTGTATACCTACCTATCCTAAATGTAACCAGAACTGTGCATATTTTATTTTTTAAAAATTGGCCTAGATACAAAAAGTATTTAAAAATAAAATTAATAACACTAGCCTTAGTTAACTTGCAATGTTTAAGTTAGCAGCGTTAAAAAAAATACATTTCGGACAATAAGTGGAACTAACACATCTGCACCAATTTCCCCTGCACAAGAATAGCATGCAGTGTGAATTACAAAATATGTATGCTTTCCATAAGACAAGCACCGAAATACGTATAACTATAACTGGAATTAAATCATAAGCCCATCTTGTATTTACATACCAAGCAAATTATATTTGTAATATGTATTCTATAAGCACGTAAATGCTTATGATAATAAACTACTGATTTAAAACTATAAGCAAATTAACTGGTACAACTAGCACCGTACTAGTTATTAGTAAACATTTATTTCCAAAAATTAATAATCAAACAGGAAATGCTTGACAGACTGTCTGACCCTGACATCTGGACAGATTGATTTTATAGTCTATATACAATAGTACTAGTAAAATAATAAATAAATAAATCGATTGATCAATCTTTAAAAGATAAAGAAGAGAACAGAATAAATTAAAAACAATAAAAGGAAAGAAAAAAAGAGTGGGTTACTTTGTGAAAGTAAAAGGTCAATCTTTTTAACGGTTACAAAATATGAAATATACCAGTAACCTAAACAAAATATGACAACATATATATGAAACATTCGTAATCTGTTATAACACGATCAGTACTATAGACCTTAGATCTTAATATTGACAAAAACGCATACCTGAGATTTTCCATCACCAACGCTTTATTTGTAAAGACAAGGTATTTGGCAGTGCAATATTTGATTTTACGTATGCACGTGATTGGCCGGCAAACCTATTAAATGCCGCCCAAGACCCGCCCTAACAGTTCAATGGAAAGGTTTATGCGTAATGCGGCTTGAAAAATATATCCCTCCTCACGGGAAAATTTCAATGTTTTTGATTTCATTATAGTCTTTAATATGCTTTGATGAGGTAGGAATTTTGGAATACACTGCCCCTAAAGAAGGTGAGAATATGAGATTATATATATATATATATATATATATATATATATATATATATATATATATATATATATATATATATATATATATATATATATATATATATATATATATATATATATATATATATATATATGACAGCGATAACATATTATATGATAATTCATTATGTGTTCTTGATGCTATTTTAAAACATTAAGTTTAATTAAGGCATTTTCTAATGAACTGAAAGTTTGTAAATTGATTGAATTTGTGTGTGTTGGTGTGGTGGTGGTGGTATATGCGCATGTGCAGGTGCACTCTAATGCAACATGTATTAAGCTATTTTATAAAAGCAAAAATCCCAATTTGTGTGTATGGTACAGACGGTATTTAATTTCATGCTGACATCAAGATTATCGGGACATAACTTTGTTCTTAGAAAACAATAGAAAAAACTAAGTGTCATCTGAGTTTTGTGATATTGTTGGACTGAACTTTTCACTTGAAAAAACAAAGTCAGATAAAACACAATGGAGTTGTAACACGGTACGTATATAGCTTCTTTTTATGTATACCTACATAATGGATAGGATCAAATGTTACTATCAGATTTTTTTTATTCTCACAAAAAGAGAATATTTTTTTATTTATCTATTTTTAATCTATTTTTTAATTTATTTATTTATTTATTTATTTATTTATTTATTTATTTATTTATTTATTTATTTATTTATTTATTTATTTATTTATTTATTTTTAAGTTTATTTATTTTTAAGTTTATTTATTTTTAAGTTTATTTATTTTTAAGTTTTTTTTCTTCTGGACGAGATAACATTCTATGCAAAATTGGAAGAAGAAAAAAGCGAGTTCGACAAAGATGGACCTGTTAAGGTTGGCCGTCTTGAAGGAATACTAGATTGTTCTAATGTATCGTGAATTTATCTCCAAGTGTGAAACATGTGATATTTTACTAACTTGGGAAAAGCAGCTACTAAATTGTTGTGGTTTTAAAAACAATCAAACAATCTCAATGCATATATACAGATCAGTACATATTGCGTTTTATGAGGTAGATAGGTCGGTAGGTAAGTATTTAGACTTTTTCTACTAATTTATTACCTTTCGATTTAAAAAAAAGAAAAAAGAAAATTTGAATGAGGGATAAATCATAAATTTTATATTTTGGATTAAAAAAAGTAATAATTTCGAAAGACTTATGCTTCAAGTAATTCATATTACAGATTATGTTATTTATTATTATTATTATTATTATTATTATTATTATTATTATTATTATTATTATTATTCAACCTCTAATATTCAGTTTTCTAATCACTTAATGCACGTCCTGTCTTGTCTGAATGTCAGAAACAACAATATGTCGAGTTATGACCGATCGTAGATTTTTGATCAACTCAGAATTTAGGAGATAAAGAAACGTCACGTGTAAAATACCAGGCAATACTTGACATTGTTTTGTTTGGAGTTTAAAGATTACATAACATATCTACAACTAGAAAATGTTTTACTTCAAATACATTTCATATGAATTTTATTCCCCTTTATTAATATGGATTATTGTTCCTTTTTCTCGATTGAGATGCACTGAAACCCTTACTTATACTCATCTATAACATAACTCAGAAAATGCAGATATACATTAAACATATATAACATGATGTATGACATGGTATTTCATAAATTTAACTCAGAAAATGCTGATACATATTAAACCTTCCCTAAATTTAAAGCCGTCTTTTTTTTTTAACAATGTACTCAGTGTCTCTCAAAGTCCTCTTTTTAATAGTACTTCCTTATTTTAATAGTACTTCCTTATTTTAATAGTAAATTATTCGAAAAGTGTAAGTTAGTTTTAATTTTTTTTTCGTACATGAAAATATTCATTTCCAGCAAACTGTAAACTACAAAGAACTGGAATGAAATTTGTTTCTGCCATAGATTTTCAGAGTCATTACAATCATTACTATCAAAGAAATTTTCTAAAATCAAACTAATGATTACTGTTTGCACATCTTATTGAATATATGTATACTAATATGCAGTTAATCACTACAAATTTGTGTGTACTGTTAAGCAGTTAGTCATTGAACACTACACATTTGTGTCTACTGTTAAGCAGTTAGTCATT
Source organism: Unio pictorum (assembly GCA_030141615.1). Lineage (NCBI taxonomy): Eukaryota > Metazoa > Mollusca > Bivalvia > Unionida > Unionidae > Unio > Unio pictorum. Next base: position 31,431,144 of record JARLTB010000113.1, on the reverse strand, counting down.
GAACACTACAAATTTGTGTCTACTTTTAAGCAGTTAGTCATTGAACACTACAAATTTGTGTCTACTGTTAAGCAGTTAGTCATTGAACACTTAAAATGACACAGACAGTAATATAACATTATGGCTTTTCAGAAATGCACATGTACTTCAGAATCAAGCATGAAATTTTTAAAATTTTCCTCAGGACGAAGCTTGTTAAGTTTTTCAACAATATCAAAATATGTAGAGACAAAGATATTGTTGGAATATTACGACTTGTAAAAGTGTGATAATTATACTATTAAATCTTCGAAGTATACTATTAAAATATATATCAAATTATACTATTCAAATATAAATAAATTATACTATTCAAATATAAATAAAATTATACTATTTAAATATATATCAAATTATACTGTTTAAATGTATATAAAATTATACTATTCAAATATATATCAAATTATACTATTCAAATATATATCAAATTATACTATTCAAATATAAATAAAAAATTATACTATTCAAATATAAATCAAATTATACTAATCAAATAGAAATCAAATTATACTATTCAAATAATATTTAAACTTTACTGTCAAACATAATATTAAAATAATATCAAAAGTATTCTATTTAAATAACATTAATAGTATAATATTCAAATAATATTCAGAGAGTGCTATTAAAATAATATTCATATATCCTATTATAATGCCATCAAAGTGTACTATCCCAACAATCTAAGCGGTAACAACCACACTCCTTACGTATACCGGCGTAATACTTAAAAATAATTTACAAATATTTCCGTAATGTAATTTTAAAGATTGCAATGAGTTTTGTTTACAGTATCTTTTGAAAATTAAAAACAAACAAAGGTGTTTAAATTTACGATTATATCTGTTAATTGTTATTCCTCCACACAGATCCTAATCCCACATTTCCTTAAGGCTTCATACGAAAGATTATCAGATTATATGTCTGTACAAAAATTAGACAAATGTTTGAGTTTTTATTTTTTTGTAATTATTCTTTCTTTTAAAAATTTGAAATAACGAGTTAGACTATACTTCAGTACAAAAATTAGAAAATTAAATTGTATGGATTGAGTATTGTTTGTAATTGTTCTTTGTTTGAAAGAAATTAAAGTCAAAATTTGTAGCAAATAAAATGACAATTGTTTTCACACACACACACACACACACACACACACACACACACACACACACTAAAAAAGTCCACATGAACCAGGTTACAAACTAGGACCAATAGAATAATGAATAGCGGAAACTGTATTGCAAACGTAAAATATGTATGCCATTAGTTATATAACTTGGACTATCGTTACACATATCTATATATTTTATCTCTGACACTATCCTCATAAATATTACACAGTATATGTTTTATCACGTCGAATATCCTCACAAATATCACACATTATATGCTTAATCACTTAGGTTCTCCTCATAAATATCACACAGTGTATGCTTTATCGCTTAAACTCTTAGCATAAATATCACACAGTATATGTATTATCACTTAGACTCTCCTCATGAATATCACACAGTATATGTGTTATCACTTAGACTATCCTTACCAAAATCATACAGTATACGCTCCATCACTTACAAGGCAATATATGTAATTTCCAAAGGAATTCGGTACAAAACTAAAATACAATAAAAGTCGTGATCATATTGCTGTCATTTTTAATAATATAATTTTATTATACACAAAATAATGTTAAATATTGAAAATTATTGGCAAACTCTTTATTTTTCACAAATTTTCATTTCTACGTTTGATACGAGAAAATAATACATTCTTATATTTTCGAATGTGAAATTTCCCACTATGCATTCCAATATTTGTTTCTATATGCCACCAGAAGTTATACGTGAAGCAAGAAAAACGATCATTTTGTGAGCTAGTAAATTGAAACTGAATTACTTTTCAGCCAAGAAATCAATTTTTTCTTTGAGGACGTTAACATCTGCACGAGGTTTTTGCCCTGTATTTCCTTGCCAACAATTTGAAAAAACGCCGTGTTATGTATTTGCTCAATTGGAACATCTTAATGGTTGGACGGGGTTCAACATTACACAAAATGTCAAAATTATTACTGTAATATATCACATCATCATAAGCATACCATTTTATAAAAATGCCGAACTTTGAAATGACCAACCTGGGGATACGGCTTAAAATGAACCGGTTACGAAAAGTGATATAGTGTTTGCGCGCGCGCGCGCGTGTGTGCGTGTCTGTCTGTAATAAATATATAAACTTTGATACAGGTGCCATTTTGGTATATAATAAAAAAGATTGTTCCTACCTATAAAAAGAACGGCTTTTTTTCATCAAGTGATACCAAACAATTATATATTTTAACTCGTTCCCCTTCCACTAGTTCAAATATCGCGTTTTTTTTTAATTTTGTTTTGTTTATTTTAAACACACCTTAAAATCTTGTTTATATTTCTGTAGGAAAAGAAGCTGTCCATTGTATTAGGACCCAGAGAGAGTAATTATATATTACCTTATTTGCAAGGAATGGTGGTTGACTCTTGATTCATGCGAATGAAATGACTAGGTTAAGAATTAAAACTATATGCTGGTTGTCGTTTCATTTCTATTAAGCTATACAGACAATGTTTAACGTTTCTATTAAACAATACCCACCATTTTTACATTTCACGCGAACAATGCACACGTTTGACTGCTGGATCCAAGAAATCATAAATATTTTTTGTTCGATGTTGTAAGAGGTATCAAGCAATTCCTTCAAATTTATGATTATACTTTGCCATTATGACTTTCTTTTTCTTTCTTCTTTCAATCACTGAATATCCAGATAATGTTTACCTTATAAGTCCCTATTAAAATTGTCATACATTTTATACTTTAAGTATTTATATAAAAAAAAAAATAAAGCAAAAAACAAAAACAAACAAGTGTCTGCTATCAAAGATGGACAATTCCAGCGTGATCTTAAAAAATGGTTGTTCCCATTGAATCTGCATCAAGAATGCTAAATGCCAATGACACAGTATCGAGTTGATAAACTGTTACAAATGATTATTACATTTAACTTAATGTTTAAGTAACACCAATTACAAAAGACCATTTGAAAACTGCTTGGTAAGACGAGAGAAGATTGGACCTACCTTTGTATCCATTTCGTTTCTGTCTTTAATACAATACAATTCTTGCTAAATGTTGATTTATTGTTTATTTGAGACTGTTTCCTGACATTTTTAGTGTAACAAAAATCTATCAGAAATTATGCCTGTTTATACCAATGATATCCTGACCAATTTAAATAGCATCCTCTCATTTCCTTTTTATCGTCAAACTTTTATATTTCGTTTCTTTTAAAGCATATTCCCAGTTTTCCTTTGAAATTATTTTTTTGCTGTTCACATTTAAATATAGCTTGAGAAAGTAGCATACTCGTCCTTAATTGGACCCCGTAATTATATCTGTGTACATGAAACTTTAAATGGCAATAAAGAAGGATTAAGAAAATCTTTTTCTTTTAGTCCTTGTCATGTTTCCTTAGAAATATCCACTGAACAAACTTAATACATCCTTTCAAATAATGAAAATAATCCTTAACCACAGAGTGGTAAACATAAGTATTTGAGAGACGTTTGCAAACCACAATATTCCCATAAAGTATAATCTGACCCTCCAAGAGGTAATACTCCCAAACCGCAAGTATTAGAGCAGAAAGACAGAAGTCACATAAACCAGACATCTCTCAAAAGAATTTTCAGCTAATTCCGAGTTGCATCGCAAGAATGGTACATGAATATCAACATGGGTGCATGCATTATGCAAAATATTAAGTACATAATAAATAGACCAATTTGATGCTTGATAGATATTAATAATAATGTCCACTTAATTCATATTTGAGGGACGTATGGTATGATTTAAACGTATTCTACTACCATGTAATATACTGAGAAAGTGCCAAAACCAGAACACTATTGAAAGCACGAATATGGCCCATTTGTGGAACTCTTGTCCTCGTAGCCCATTATCACATAATCATTTTTAAAAATGTATATAAAAGGCATGCGTATTATATGGCTAGTTTCTCATTCGTATCAATATCTCAATGACGAATAAGGAAGAAAGATTACTTTCCGAATGAAGGATGGATCTAAACCAATACAAGGAGACTAAATATATATGAAATATATGATAATAGTTAATTCTAACAAAACTTATTTTGACATGCATATTTTTTAAAGAAGTAGAAACACTTCCAGCAGAGTAAATTTGTCGGCTAGATTTCCTTTGCAATTTAAAACTGAATAGTTTAATGTCAAGAAAACGAATAGCAGTAACTTATGCAAACACTTCACAAAATGTACGAAAGCTTCTGGACTCCTACATGTCAGAATCACAAAATGCAATTTACAACAATGAGATACAACAATACAAACATGTGCACAAATAATGAAGGAGTGGGTTTTGTGTCTATCACATAGCGAACCCGTTACCTAATTCTAATCTTGCTGTGTATATCTGTGCGTCTGTGTGCATTCTCAGTGATATTAACACTGATACATCTATAGATGGCTTTACCTATTGATTTTAAATATGTAGTTAATGAATATGAACATAAAGAATACACGTGATGTGATATATATATATATATATATATATATATATATATATATATATATATATATATATATATATATATATATATGCTCTTACTAATTAAATGGATAAAAATCATACTCATTTTGATAATAATACCGTATCAGTATAATCCATTACTCCACAAATGTTTAATGTCAAATATGGCTGACAAAGTTGTTGTCATTATCTTCTGTAATAAACCAAAATTGGAATTTTTTTGCCAAGGGAGAGTTTTCACACCCTTGTTAATTTTCGTGGATTCGAATTATAAATAATTAAATGATGTATCCATTAAATTTTCTGCTAGAGTACATTTCTTTATTAATATTATTAGTTGCAGCAACCCGTGGATAATTTAACAGGGTTGCCTTTTCACTCGGATATCAAAGTTGTATAGGTTGTAACATTTTCTTGTCTTGTTTAAATTCCCTCAAGGAACCTCCACTTGCATACTTACCATATTCATGTTGTGCTTCCAGTTTTTTCGGCGTATAGATCACGTTTAGCAGTAAATAAATAGATTTTTACTACAAAAGTGTGTATCATATTGTGTACATCGCATACCAGAAGGAACCGTTTGTGTGATGTTCAAAAGGAAAGAGACATTTGTGGAAAAATGTCCAAATTCGCGGACATGTTTTATGTACCACATGAATTATGTGCCGAGGTATGTTTTTAAATAAAACTCATTTTAAATATTGTACAAAGATTGACTTATAATTACTGAGAAAATGTAAACTAACTTACAAATTCGTTACCCAACAACAACAAAAGCCACAACTTCTACAAGAAAATATTATTCTGTTGCATAAGTAGTTCAGTCAATTACGTTGAGTGATACATACCTTAGCTAAACAAACCAGGGCATATTTAAAGTCCAATGTTTAAAAAAAATATTATTTAAAGACCTTAAGGAACTAGGTTTTGTATGGATATCGTCATTACTACCTTAATTATTTTAACCTTCTTCAGCATTCATTATTCTCCGCCATACCTTGCGAGTCTGTATGGAGTGGCGACCATATTGAACGGAAGTCTACTATGAGCGTGTGTAGTAGCAGCCAGGAATTATGGGTACTTTCTTCATTAAATATGAAGACGAGTGTGTTCGAAGCAAGTAATATAATTAAAAATTTCTTTTATATTTTAGTATTTACATTTTTGTAGGCTACCATTAACCATACCTGTATTCTAATTTGGAGTATAGAGCTGCGCTTGATATTTTAAAAAAATCTGTTAACGGCGGATACTTATGATTGCTATGCTATAAATAGGGACGAGGTTAGTCTTTAGTTTGCAACATTATTGAAATTCGTACTCGTGATAAGTCATGTCATTTCTTATTACTTTTGCTATCCAGGCGTATATCATTTGTAATACTTGTCCCCCCCCCCCCATTAAAGCAAGCCAGCAAAAACAATATTTCAAACCATATGAATATTTATACTATATATAATATGTATCATATTGGATTGCAATATAAAATACTGTTGTTAGCTTTGATTTTTTTTGTGGTTTTGTTTATGGAAGCAAACTTGATAAAGATTAGCATACTTTTCGATAACTGCCCATTTCGGCAACATAATAATGAGTAAGTGTAATTTAAAGTTGTCGGTGAATCACACGTGCATTTTACTACGGATGGGAGTCGTATTAATATGAAACAACCAATGTTATTTGACTTTTGAAGAAGTTACCACTTACCCCTATATAAATCGCGAAAAGAAATAGCTTGAAATTAATAGATAATACAAATGGAGAATGATAAATAGTGATGATAAATGTACATGCAATATATATCAATCATAATCTAATTTGAGTCTCATTAAACTAAAAGTACAAATCGAAATTATTGGAATTAATAGTGTAATACTTTGACAAAATCTTCGTTCAGATTAATTTAATTCTTGTGACAAAAATTAAATGCTTTTAGGACAGAGAAGAAAAGGAAAATAATAGAGCTGATGAAAATGGTCAGTTTCATGCGGCATTGTAGAGATTTAACCCTTGTAGTATCAAATGTGTATGATATGGACACAATTCATAATACTGACTGAAGTAAGAAATGTGTATGAAAACCCTAATCAATAAATAAATTGTACATGTAACATAAAGCAAATAGCCACACACACACACACACACACACACACACACACACACACACACACACACAACAAGAAACAAGAAGTATATCTGGTGAGACAAATTTCAATAGTCTGCATGGACAGAAACCATCATACAGAAATATATCAATATAAGCACGCAGATAAACATGTCAAATACGGAAAATACAACTCAAAAGTTATTACAAAATGTTAACACAAAAACAAACTGCATAATTTGTAAAATTTATTTAGTATACATTTACAATATACGACAGTAATGTATAGTTTAATAAGTAGATGACCTTCAGAAACGACAATGAAGACGATAGTTTAATAAAATGCTTTTGCACATTCTAGACAAGAGGTTATAAAATATAGGTACATTAAAAATATTAAATATTAAGAAAATAAACGACAACGACTGACATGGATTGCATTGTATCTCAAGAGTCAATTTTCATAATTATAAAGATTTTACATAATTCATTTTAAAACCCCTTTTTAAAAATAACTTTTATCCTCCCAAATGTGGATGAAATAAACAAAACGATTCCATACAAATTAGTCAATTTCCAAAGAACGATTTTCGGCACTAAATTACAATTTCCAAAGAACGATTTTCGGCACTAAATTACAGAGTTAAGAAAATCGTTTAGCAAGAAATAGAAGGGGCAATTTTGCACCTGTTTTATTTGTTTATCGAAAGAAGACAAAAAATATCAACAACACTGTAACACGAGGGGATGTTTCCATTGAAATTTGAACGTTCTAAACAGCTATAAAATTATCAGTTGCATATATAAATATGTATTTTATGTATGTCACATGACCTCACATTCTTAACGAGGAAACTTCATCTTCGGAAAATTGGACAGTAGCTGTAAATAATTCCAACGGTGATGCAACATCTGCGTGGAGATTTTTTGTTAATATTTACTTTAATCGATTTAAAAAAATGTAATGATTTGAAAATATTTGCACCTGTGAAACCCTTGTAAAAGGAAATAAAGTTAATGAATATGAATTTTTAAGGCCACGCTGAACTCCCGTGAATACGTGTAGTTTACATGCAGCGCTATCGTAGTCTCAATTTGTGCAGTGGATATAAAATCGCATTCCCCCCTCACAATTAAAGCGTTCCACGTCTGAACCAGGGCAGTACATGTACATCGTCTAGACCATAGAACGGCTACTAGATTGACACCATATAAAGATCAGCCCAGTGTCTGTTTTGAAAGAAAGACGAAAAGCTTTTTGCTCGGAAACAAAACTATCTGACTTAAAATAAGCAAGTCTAGTTGAGCTTGGGGTTCTAATTGGGGATTTGGCTTGATTATTAAGTGAATATAAGATTTGTGTACCATCAATAAGTATGCAATGTATGTCACATAAATAGGACTATCATTGGACACAAGAAACATTGAATTTGACGCTGGTTGTATCGGTAAGTGGATTAGACAAATTGCTCTAGATGATTCTATTAATAATTATAAATTTAGGGTTGTTATCGTCTAAAAGTTCTATTTCTATTTATGAATAAGTTTTTTTTTATAAAAAAAAAACGATAATTGGATGACAAGTTATCAATTCAAGTAGTGTGAGCATTATGGAAGAATATGTCATTTCTGTTAAGTACACCTAGAGACACACACACACACACACACATACACACACACACATCTCTCTCTTTCTCTCTCTCTCTCTCTCTCTCTCTCTCTCTCTCTCTCTCTCTATATATATATATATATATATATATATATATATATATATATATATAGAGAGAGAGAGAGAGAGAGAGAGAGAGAGAGAGAGAGAGAGAGAGAGAGAGACATACATACATACATACATAGATAGATAGATAGATAGATAGATAGATAGATAGATAGATAGATAGATGTTTCATTTACTTTCAATGATTTTTAGGGTTACAGTTATCTGTTTAAGGTATCTCCAAGATCAAGAGAATATATGTACCTGATTTTAACCCACTTGGCATAATTTCAAAATTCTAAAATGTAATGTCGATACTCTGACTATTATTTTGATCCAGTGAGGTTATATCTCAAAACCGAGCTCAATTACTACAGCACGCAATGTAACATGTAACACACCAGTCTCTTGAAACGAATTAACGTAATTTATTTTGCCTGTGTATTTAGGTTTCATCAATCCAGATAGCCAAGAAGACAATAGTGAGTGTGTATAAGGTGTATTGAACAGGTGTATCTGTATTAGCGTTTAATGACAAATCAGTGTAATAGGGTCCAGGTAATAAATTTAAACTAAAGAACTGCACTGTATTTTAGAAAGACAAACCTTCCCAAATAAACATAATCATGGAGTGCAAGAGCACAAAATATAAAATGTGAAATTCTCTAAAATGTATTTTTTAAAAAGATAAAGGTAAAATTATAATATCCTAAAAATACGGGGTCAAGATTTGTTTTAATAAAAACTACTATCTCTAAGAAAGTACATGATTATTCTCTCGTGGTCTATTACTATAAAGTTCACATACAACACGTCTGTATTTTTAAATTATATTCATGAAATAGGATCACAACATATATACAACTCACGTAATCTTATCATTCTAATATGTTTGAGCTACTGTTTTCATATTAAATTTCTGATACGATTCGAACATGCGAGGTACTGTTTTCGTATTAAATTTCTGATACGATTCGAACATGCGAGGTACTGTTTTCGTATTAAATTTCTGATACGATTCGAACATGCGAGGTACTGTTTTCGTATTAAATTTCTGATACGATTCGAACATGCGAGGTACTGTTTTCGTATTAAATTTCTGATACGATTCGAACATGCGAGGTACTCTTTTCATATTAATTATGACAATATACATCATTTTTTAAATTTTTATTCTAACTTTTTTTAAAACTGAATCTAAAAGTCAAAGTCTAGGTTTTATAGTGCGTAACTTTATTTAAACTCAAAGAAATTTGTATACTTTTTCTACCTTGATTATTTGAATAGTCTACAAAGCTTTCCTCACACGACTGCACTTTTTAATATTTTTTTTATTTTTAATATAACATGTATTCTATGGTTTTAGATGTGATTATGAGATTTTCTTTCATCAAGTTTGGAGAATAATGTCGACCCATGTAGTTTCTCGGTCAATAAAGAGAATCTGAAAAGTTTATTTTATTTTTCCACACAAAAATGTGTGTGTATATGCAGTTATATGTTCTGTACTTTACATAATTAACTATCGCAGTAGTATAATTGGCTGATTCACATCTGCACACATTTCGCCGGAATATATATATATTGTTGAAAGAATGATCACATACATTTTCGATTTCTGAAATATTAGTCACTGTTTTAATTATTAAAAACTAATGACAGTGTCTTTGAATATATTTAAAAGTTGTTAAAATCATTTTACACGAAAGCTTTACAATCTAAATAGAAAGGAAACTATAAGCTATTTTGTGGCAATATCTACTCACCAGTCATGTTCTTGAACGGAGCAAAACCTGTCTTGCATCAACTGGCAAAACACGGTGCTGCAAAATGACGAAGAAAAAGTCAAATAACAATAAATCCTAGTTAGTATCGTTGTTTGTTCCCCTTGTAAAACTAGATGAAAAATAATTTCGTTTGTTTGCATAGCACTCTGAACAGTCTAACTTGAATCAAATAATTGTTGCTATTTATAAGATGGCGCTTCCATGTATATCGTGATTTCCTTCCCTGACTGTCAGCAATCTTTTATTACCTTATTTAAAAAAAAAAAGTTTAGACTGCATATAATTTATAAAGAAAAACGAAAAGAAAAAAAAAATAGAGTATGCATTTTTTCAACGAAGGAACCTTTTTTGTATGTAAGTTACGAGTGACAAACTGCACAATAGATGTATTGAATTATAATAACTGGTATTTTATGAGCCATTCTCTATTCTTAGCATATCTTGATTTTCTTCGTTTTAAAAAAAAAATCTTTCCAATAATTACAAAATTCCATTTCTCCATAGAAAGTGTCCTTCATAAGAGTGCAAAACAGAATAAAACAACGTAAGTAACTAAGTCAATACATGAAGTGAGTGCATTATATTATGTTCTGGCCGATACAAAACAGAATAAAACAACGTAAGTAACTAAGTCAATACATGAAGTGAGTGCATTATATTATGTTCTGACCGATATCGGTTAAAACTGAAGCATACATTTCTATATTTATCACCAGATATGCGATGCAATTTTTACAGTTTTATCTAAAAAGAATAAGTATAATTTATTTTATTAACCTGCTAAAACCTTTGCATCTGCTGCTAGTTAGTATTTCATACTTCACTGAAATATTGCTTAAAACGTTATCGTACATAATGTATTTAAAAATAGCTATCATAAATCTCTATTTTTGTAGTGGATCTTTGTATGTTAGAGTAAAGAAAATGATTTTACAGTAACAATTTATTTTTGTACTTTGATCTTTATCTTTAAAGATCCGTTCTTCTGACAAGAATTTAATTTATTCCTGCCATGACAAAATGTTGCTTAGCTATAATTTTTCTGCATATTTATACTTGAATCACTTTAAATCATTTAATAATTATTTGAAACTTCAGATATACAAAACTGGAGTCTTTTTCCGCTGCTTTAAACAGTCTTGTTAAGAATATTTTGTAAAATGAAGGGGGAAAAACATAAAGAAAGAAAATGGAGGGATCAATTAAGATGTGTCGAAAAAAATTAGGTATATACAGAATACAAGTTAAAAATATTTAAATAAGTTCATGCAAAACGACTTGTACCCAAAGAAGTTATACTTGAGATTATTATACGTTTCGACACTGGGGGATATTTCGAGTCTTATAACATACTGCAATTGTAAAAAGGCGAGGGAACATGAACAGAGAATTGCACTTTCCAATGTATTATGGAATTTTTATGATAAAAAATGTACACATTAATTCGTAAGTATTTATTAGCACCTATAAACATCGTTTATTAATTATTTCAAGAATAATTAGTGAGCAGATATACAGTTTGTACGTAGATCAAAGTATGTTTTCATATACTGAGAAACATTAAAGCATATTAGTGAAGCCTGTTTAAACCTACATTAACGCGTTCATACGTCTTAAACTCAAGGTGAGAAAGAGATCACCATGATTTGAGTTTAGATGTTTCAAAAGACAACACAGTATGCGATTAATGCGAATTTTATTTTCGAGCGTCCCAGACGCTTCAATTAGACTACTGATATGGTCAATACTCTGAACCCGCCCTCGTAAATGAAAGAGGGGCTCGAAATGGGGTTGAGACTACTTCCAAAGTCATAAACTAATTTGTTATATTTCAAACAAAGTATTATAAATGTAAATTAATACCAAAGAAGACCTTTTAAAATATTTACGATCTTATTTTGTCGGTGATTATTGAAAAACCACATTTTAATAAAGCGGTGTAAGAATACAAAACGTGCCCGCATTAAAAAAAAACTCCAGACGGTGATCTTATCATATCTGAGCTCTTAGCCAATCAAACGAGGCTGTTTCTGAATCACAACGCGGTTTAAATTGTCTGCACCGTTGTGGGATTATATTGGATGGAATTTATTAATTTGAAAGAAATTTATGGTCGAAGTCCTCTAAGAAGATAAAATACTTTTTTGTGAATATGTTCACCACACAAACAAGGTTGTCAACGGATGATAATACGATATGCTTCGTATGGTTCATCGAAACTCTGGGTTGTCGTCTGCTCTCTTAAGTACTATGTAATTAACTAGAAATCGACAATGGACACACACTCTCACATCTAAGAAGAAAGGTACGAGAATCAATGAAAAATATAGATTTTGTACTAGTTTCCAAAGTACATTGTAAACATACACGCAGACAGACACACAAACGAAGATGAGATTTGCTGAAAGTGCGTGGTTTGTGAAAGAGCGTGGTTTGTACTGTTGCAGAAAGACCTAGTGAAAACTGACTTTTTTGCCATCCTGCCACCCCACCATTGTTATTTTGTCATGAGAAAAGCGATATGGCTAATATATATATATATATATATATATATATATATATATATATATATATATATATATATATATATATATATATATATATATATATATATATATATATATATATATATATATATATATATATATATATATATACATATATATATATATATATATATGTATGTATGTATGTATGTATGTATGTATGTATGTATGTATGTATGTATGTATGTATGTATGTATGTATGTATGTATGTATGTATGTATGTATGTATGTATGTATGTATGTATGTATGTATGTATGTATGTATGTATGTATGTGTGTGTGCGTGTGCGTGTATGTATGTATATGTATGTATGTATGTATTTTTTTTCAAAAGAGAAATTAAATTGAAAGACGCATTGATATTATTTAAGAACTGACTCTGACATAACTTTAGATGTTTTAAACTTTTATCCAGGTCATTAGACTGTTCTGAAAACTTGAATGAGCCAATAAGATACAAGAGTTGTTCTCATGTGCGTCCGCATGAATTTTTCCGTAGGTGGGGGTTTAAACAAAATCAAAGGGATATATGAATGTCTTCTTGCACACTGGATTTTTAAATCATATAGACTTACTGTTCGTTATCCTGCCTCGTTCCTTCCTTCATGCGTTCCCTCTTTCCTTCCTACCTTTCAAGAATGTTTGTTGACTTTGTAATCAAGTCACACGGTTCAATGTTTTGTTAATTTTTTAAAAACAGAAATACTTAACTACATTCTTTTTGACCGAATATTAGTGAGTGAGTATTTGCGATCAAATATTTTATTCAATATTCCTCTCTACTCCTCAATAATAATAATAATAATAATAATAATAATAATAATAATAATAATAATAATAATAATAATAATGACTTTATTTGAAGAAGATAACTCAATTAGCTAAGAACTAATCTACCTTGAGGCCCTCATACAAAAGAACTTATTTATAAACACACAAAAAACATATCAGTCAATATAGATAAAATATGCGCAATTTTGTTACAAAATAGATAAGTGTATCTAATTAATGATTCCGAGAAGCATTTATAATTACAAATTAAATTCCTTATTAAACTACATCTGGATATAATGGGTTTGGAATAAGGAAATGGAGTGGACACTTCTAATCTCAACTGGAATACTATTCGAGAGCAAAGTTCCAGAGTATTGGATTTTTTTTTGTTGAATGATTCCTTATTTGGTTTGAGAATTTTATACGGTTTAGTAGACATGGATTGCAGGTCAGGAGCATTACCAGGTAGCATATACTTGGATAGATAATGCTAATATAAAGGAGTCCCAGTCTGCTCTCTCTCTCTCTCTCTCTCTCTCTCTCTCTCTCTCTCTCTCTCTCTCTCTCTCTCTCTCTCTCTCTCATATACATGCATGCATGCATACATACATACATACATACATGCATGCATGCATGCATGCATGCATGCATACATACATACATGCATGCATACATACATACATACATACATACATACATACATACATACATACATACATACATACATACATACATACATACATACATACATACATACATACATACATACATACATACATACATACATACATACATACATACATACATACATACATACATACATACATACATACATACATACATACATACATACATACATACATACTCTTTCTCCATTAAAGTTTAAACAAATATTTGAAGTACATGGAAAGGTCCTGGCAATTTTTTCTCCAGTTATTTGTTTAACCATCCAGTTAATGATCAATAACACAACAGTAGAAAATGTCGTTAGTCTGTGTAATAACATGTACAGAAATTCCAACACATATGGGCAATGTCTGCGTGAAATTGATATTTTAAATTATCCCATCGATTGAACTGTCTTTGTGTGTGTGTGTGTGTGTGTGTGTGTGTGTGTGTGTGTGTGTGTGTGTGTGGATATTTTTCATTAAATGGTCTCAAGGAAAAGTCCTTTTATTTTTTAATATAACTTTAATATTAGTCCTAACGATTTCAGTCGAATATTTATAGTTCTCCACGGGAAAATGTCACCAACAATCATAAGCTTTCATAATTTTTTAATCAGCACATAATTACAATGTTAACTGCGTTATATTTGATGGGGCTAATAAACGGACCTACTGTATCGATATAAATATGCTGAATTTGTTATTCCAATTTTGGGGGGTATTTTCATTTGATAATTAAGTAATAATGAAAGTAGCAGATTAACACACTGACAAAAACAAAATTAAATTTTTAAAGATGAATAAAAATATCGCTTTGGAAATAACGTTTTTATTGGGGTCTGTTTTTTTCCCCTCATATTTTATTTTCAACGTACATTATTTTAAACGTGCTCTAAGAGCAGTGTTATGTCATTAAAATCGATGACATTTTTGGTTTTTAAATTTTATTGTTTTTAACTTAATTATTTAAAAATACAAATGCAATATGTTGCCTCTAGCTTGATGCTTGAGGTGAATATGTAGATTCATATTAAGATATATATAACTTCCGGAAATGTATCAATAACCGTTTGGTCATGTCCACGGAGACTGTTCATAACAAAGGTCCATTGTAATATTAAGCCACATAACGCGTTATATAAATAAATAAATAAATAAATAAATAAATAAATAAATAAATAAATAAATAAATAAATAATTTTTTTAAAATTAATTAATTAATAAGTTAATAAATAATAAGTTAATAAATAAATTAATTAACTGATTTATTAATTATTGAACATTAGAAGAAAAGGGAGAAGATACAAAAATGATTGGAATCAAATAGTATTGAGACAGAGCTTCCTTGCTTTCTAACGCAACGCGTAGTAAATGAGAGAGAGAGAGAGAGAGAGAGAGAGAGAGAGAGAGAGAGAGAGAGAGAGAGAGAGAGAGAGAGAGAGAGAGAGAGAGAGACTGTGGTACTGGCGATATATTATGTCTAGACGGTAATAAGAGACACGCTAATCAAATATTTTAGATTATAATATGACAAACATTGTTACATGCAGATCACATAAATAAGTTATATAAAATCTCATTAATATAATTAGCATTATACTGTAACAAAAAACTATGTTATATAATATGTTTTATAATAATATTTCATGATGAATATTGACGAAGATTTTCAACTTTAAATAATTTTTTTTGCAATTCGCATTAACCTAAATAATTGGAAACGAAAGAATCTATTTTACCCAATCCTATATAATAATAATAATAATAATAATAATAATAATAATAATAATAATAATAATAATAATAATAATAATGAGGAATTTGTCTAAACTCCTAATCGTTAGAAGCTCTATGCGCTTTACAACATCTATATTGATATGACTACCAAGAAAAACCAACAAGAAACAAAACAGCATGAAATTACAAAAAACTAAAAAAAATGCTGAACTATATTTAAGGTTGGAAACATTACTATGTCTTTAGGTCTCTTTTTGCAGTCGATAAAGGTGAGTTTTAAGAGATCTTAAGAAAGGGATCACTGTGTCTTTGTGTCTAATTTCAATGGGCAATTCTTCCACATTCCATACAATAATCTCATAAATATAATTATCTAGAACAATCATCTAAAATAATAAGTTATGTCATCAATTTATTGTACGAATGGTAACACACAATTGTACACAAAAAGTAAAATGTATGCATGGATGGATGATCAGTGATTATCGAATACACACAGTCATAAAGCTGTGGAAGAAAATGTCAAGCTGTTTTGTGAACAGCGATAAACCATTACTACTTTTCAACTATATGTGTCTTTATAATAATATTTTGCATACGAAATTTTGTTCATGTGTGATAATAATTCTTCAATATTCAAGATTCAATATATACGATCAACATAAAATTAACTAACTCTTTGTCTGTCTGTCTCTCTCTCTCTCTCTCTCTCTCTCTCTCTCTCTCTCTCTCTCTCTCTCTCTCAATATATGTTGTTTTTTTTTGGCGACCCTGGATTACATGATTTAGTAGTAATACCATGTTGCAGATACTCTGTGCACAATAACTTTAGAGGATTTAGAATTTATGTACATTACATTTGTATAAGAGATGACCTGAGATTATTTTGTGATAACGCAACTCTCCAATATCATAGCCATTTTACACAAATAAGCATAGTTAAGGATGACAAAGAAAACCAATATTACAACGACATACATGTGTAAATATATCATTATGATAATACTTTGACGTTGTTGGTTCAGCCCCAGGAAGAACATGGAAACGAAATGTTTATATAGGTATAACAGTGTAAACGATTGATAAGGAACACTGAAATTATTTAACGTTACTTATTTGCTATTTCAAAATATGTTACGCGTTTAAAGAGACGACCTATTCCAAAATAGCAATGACTTCCAACGACTAAAGTACCTTACTATAAAATTTGTATGGAGGATTGAAGGAGTTTTAAATAGTAAACGTTCCATAGTTTAATTAGCCTTACATGCAAATTTAGTCTTGTCATTTCTTTATTTATATTTACCTTTATAAAGGTGGATGCTTATAAAGAGATGTTTCTAATATATCTGCCATCATGTTAATCAAATATATTTAATTACAAATATTAGCTATTTTAGCAGGGTCATACCACAAATATATATAATTGATTTCAAAATGAAAAGTAAATTCTGAATCGTAGTCTGTATATTGGCTGAGAATATTTATAGACTAAGATAAAATAAAAGCACTCAAACTATTAAAAGTTCTTTTTAAAACTTTCCTTGTATTAGCTTTATAATATGAGATTATCATATCTGTAAATAAATTTTTATATTTTACCATTATAGATATCAGTATAAATGTTTTATATTTTACCATTATACATATCAGTATAAATGTTTTATATTTTACCATTATAGATATCGGTATAAAAGTTTTATAATATACCATTATACATATCAGTATAAAAGTTTTATAATATACCATTATACATATCGGTATAAAAGTTTTATAATTTACCATTATACATATCGGTATAAAAGTTTTATAATATACCATTATACATATCGGTATAACAGTTTTATAATATACCATTATATATATCAGTATAAATGTTTTATATTTTATCATTATACATATCGGTATAAAAGTTTTATAATATACCATTATACATATCGGTATAAAAGTTTTATAATATACCATTATACATATCGGTATAAAAGTTTTATAATATACCATTATAGATATCAGTATAAATGTTTTATATTTTATCATTATACATATCAGTATAAAATTTTACAATACACTATTATACATATCAGTGTAAACGTTTTACAATACACTATTATACATATCAGTATAAAAGTTTTATATTTTACCATTATACATATCAGTATAAATGTTTAATAATTTACCATTATACATATCAGTATAAATGTTTTATAATTTACCATTATACATATCGGTATAAAAGTTTTATAATATACCAATATACATATCAGTATAAATGTTTTATAATTTATCATTATACATATCTGTATACAAGTTTTATAATTTACCATTATACATATCAGTATAAAATTTTTATGATACCATTGTGATTTTCAGAATAGAAGTTTTAAAATTTACCGTTTGGCTAGAAACATCTATACAAGTTTTATTAAGACAAAACGTCGACTTTATTAAATTATTTGACTAAAACAGTCAAAACTGTCGGAGCATGGATTGATGCCATTAGTAATCTTTTCAACTAATGAATACATTAATTACATTGATTACAGCAATAATTTTCAACTAATGAATACATTAATTACATTGATTACAGCAATAATTTTCAACTAATGAATACATTAATTACATTGATTACAGTAATAATTTTCAACTAATGAATACATTAATTACATTGATTACAGTAATAATCTTTTCAATTAATTATTACATTATTTACACCGATTACATCAATAATCTTTAAAACTAATTATTACATTAATTACATTTATTGCATTAATATTTTTTCAACAAATTATTACATTGATTGTATTGATTGCAATAAAAAATCTTTTCAACTAATTATTATACATTTAGTAAACAATTTGTATCTTAAATAGATTTAATTTTATGATTAAAAGTGAGACCTGAAATTCTGTTTTCAAAGCATGAAATATGCAAAATTAAACAATTATAATACAAATTTTATCACTAAATTTTCAGATGAGCTAAATGTTTGCACTAATAAACAGGAACATAACATAACATAACATAACATAACATAACATAACATAACATAACATAACATAACATAACATAACATAGCATAGCATAGCATAGCATAGCATAGCATAGCATAGCATAGCATAGCATAACATAACATAACATAACATAACATAACATAACATAACATAACATAACATAACATAACATAACATAACATAACATAACATAAATAACATAACATAACATAACATAAATGAATAAAATGAATCTGATGCTACAACTAGGTGGCATGTAAGATTAGCAAACCTGCTACAATATTGTAAGGCGATATGGAGATACAAATCACATCATAGATCAATAACTTTTGCAATCATAACGAGAATAAACATTCGGAGGTAATGTGAGATAATTTGGGTACATAAATGAAATACTTACTGGTTAAGTAAAGTGACTATCTAGGAGGTAATGTGAGATAATTTGGGTACATAAATGAAATACTTACTGGTTAAGTAAAGTGACTATCTAGGAGGTAATATGAGATAATTTGGGTACATAAATGAAATACTTACTGGTTAAGTAAAGTGACTAGGAGTTTACAAACGAAATGTTATCTCAGTGTGGATGGAAAATTTTCGTTTCCACAGACATCACAAAAGTTATTGATAATGTTGTCATTATTACAGTAACAAATTCGACAACAGTTTGTGGATAACTGTGCTATTATTTCTTGCAAATAAAGTTTGTAACTTTCCAAATAATGGTTTATGGCGATAGAACGGTTTCAGAAACATACCCCTTTCTTTGTGAAATTTGGGAAAAATAAAAAAAATAATGGTAGTCGGCCCCTTATAACATTTTTATCACATTGATTGCATTTTAGTTCCTCAAACGGTATA
Source organism: Unio pictorum (assembly GCA_030141615.1). Classification (NCBI taxonomy): domain Eukaryota; kingdom Metazoa; phylum Mollusca; class Bivalvia; order Unionida; family Unionidae; genus Unio; species Unio pictorum. The sequence goes on along the minus strand of JARLTB010000113.1, from coordinate 31,411,300 downwards.
TTGCCACAACGACCGACGTCAATGGGGACTATGTTACTAGAAGCCCTGAACTTTATCGATGGTATGTAACAATAATAAGTAGTTTTCCATATTCAGGTCTTCTTTTAAACAATGTTAACATTTCCCTTTGGATGGTAAGGTTACAAACGATTGCATTTCACATATAATAAAGTTTCCCGGACAGTTTCTTTTAATCATGTTATACAATCTGATTAAAATTATATCCCCACTTTTTGACGTGAAGATCTGACAAAGACCGCGATGGGTCATGTTCAGGTAACTTATATTATTAAGATAATTGATCATTTAATCAGCCAATCAAATGAAGTCTATACTTTTGGAAGACAGCAGTCTTGATGAAGGACATCAATGTGTGCAGAACGACCTGATTCTCTTTTGAATTTCTGAAAGCTTCATTTCCATTGGCTAATTCGTAGATCCACAGGACATGGCCATTAAGCGGTCGTTGTCAGATCTTCATGCAGAACAGTGGAGATCTGAGTGAGTGCATCATGAGTGCATCAACGAAACACATCTCAAACTCGGCAATATTTAATTTGCTACTAAATTATTTACCTTTTTGGAACGACAGTAATTTATTATTAAAGATTTGCTTGTTCAGTTTTAGAAAACCAATTTTTTTTAAAACCAACACAGAAATAGAGCAACAAGTATAGACACACAGACAGACAGCGAAGTTCATAATAGTTGCATCTGTTTTCACTTAGTAGTAATGACAATCTGTGGTCTGTCATTGGATTTTTGCTTCCACGTACCAATACTCGTTTCAGTTCCTTCTTCTCACCGTCTAACACACACACAAACGCGCGCACACACACACAAACGCACACACACACACACACACACACACACACACACACACACACACATATATATATATATATATATATATATATATATATATATATATAGTTACGTGTTTAGGTTCTAATGAATAATAATACAAAGGTGAAAACAACATGCTTTGTAAAATTTTACATCATTGTTTTCCGTGCAAAAAAAATTTACAAATGGAGAAAAATTAGTTTTAAGAATCAATTCCCCCAATAAATAATCAAAATAATTATCCACGAATTAAGTTACAAAAGTCCTCATAGGGAAATGTTCAAACTGATTCAAATTCGAGTCATGTTGAAAAATCCAAGATGGAAGACGATGACGTATTCTGAAATCTGTCTTCTTTTTTTTTGTGCTTATCTACAATACCTTGTAGAAACACAATATTTAACACTCCGGTGTTGGAAATCCAAATGAAAGTTTGACAAACTGTCTTTGTCCAAGAATTACGTATGAGCATATAAAATATTTCCAGAAATGCGAATTATTTCTTTAAAATCCAACTGGTCTGAAGAAACGTTAGCATGGATTCAAAAACTGGCTACAACAAAAGAAAATGAACTTCAGACGTAAAAGCCGTAAACTAACTATATTTCACTAAAAAAAAAGATGATATCGTATTCTAATACTCAGTTTTGAAAAAATCCCTAAATTGCGAAATCATGAAGGTGGTGGGTGGTGGGGGAGGAGTCACGTAATCGTTTATATCACGTATACCTAACATGACCCTGACGAGAACCAATAGTTTATACATTAAGAATAAAAAGTTCTTTACTTCTTAATTCACTAGTCCTATCTTGAACTTGACGATAACCAATCATTATTAAATTAAAATAAAACCTGTTTACGTGGTTTCCACTAACCTTAAATCAAAGTCAGGATCTAAATCAACACTACTTGTTTACCAAAGAAAATTAACCGATTTAAAAAAAAACAAAAAAAAACACCATCTCTAGTGAATAAATTTACATTTTTACATTACTATAGCATGGAATGAAAACAAAAAATAATTTATAACTGACAAAAACAATGTATGTATGTATGTATGTATGTATGTATGTATGTATGTATGTATGTATGTATGTATGTATGTATGTATGTATGTATGTATGTATGTATGTATATATGTATATATATATATATATATATATATATATATATATATATATATATATATATATATATATATACATATATATACATATATATATATATATACATATATATACATATATATGTATATATATATATATATATATATATATATATATATATATATATATATATATATATATATATATATATATATATATATATATATATATATATATATCCTCTTCCTTTGGATGACCGTTAAAACTGAATAGATTTTAGGCATCTCATGTACTGCAATATTTGGTGACATTCTTACTGAATAATATTATGTTCCACCTATTGTTATGTCAGTAATTGCACATAAATAACATGAAAGGTGTACGTATATCATGTATCATGCCGGAAGCTTAAGAGACTTCATTTCTGCAAAATGTATCGATCATCAGGAGAAAGATTTAAGAATACAATGACAGACTACAGATTGTCATTACTACTAAGTGAAAATGGATGTAACTATTTTGAATTTCGCTGTAAGTATTTGTCCTTTTTAAATTAAGTTAAAACGAGATTAAAGATGCATTGTAGATGGAATTATATAAATAGCAAATATGAAATTTCGAAGTATTTGTTTTACATTTCTGACTTGAAAATTCATTAGATTAATTAATTCAGTCTTCTCAAATAATCGACACCAAAATTGACTGTAAATAACCAATCTTGTCCCAGAAAACTAAAACAAAAATAAATCATATTTTTACCCTCATTTATGATGGTGTGGAGTTATTAAAAACCACTGAGACCTATGTCATAAAACATATATAACACTTTTATACAATCTTGCTAATGATCGACATATAAATACTTTGCTTGCTAAGTTAATATGAAATTAAATGCAACAAAATGTACTGATATTCAACTGTTCAACTGTATATGTTCTTATGTTCTGCGAAAAGTGTAACAACAGTCGAACACACACACACACACACACACACACACACACACACATATATATATATATATATATATATATATATAATATATATATATATATATATATATATATATATATATATATATATATATATATATATATATATATATATATATATATATATATATATATATATATATATATATATATATATTACATACATAGAGAGAGGAGTGAAAAAGATAGAGGGAGGTGGGATTTATATTTTGATAAAAATCTAGATCTTTAAATCATTATAAACTTTGTTGAAATCCTGAATTTTAAGCGTAATTCAGATATAGTTCTTACCAATTTTATGAAAAGAGGTAAACTATCATTTGTATTTATTTTCCCTGTTTAAGTCAGCATACGTATTGTCTTTGTTATATTGCCTATGATTTTTTTCTCCGTTTGTAACCATTTAATTCATTTAAATAAATATAATTCCAGTTCACTTCCTTGAGATTCTTGTGTTCGAACTTTCATATATTTATTACAATATATTTATTACAATATATTTATTACAATATATTTATTACAATATATTTATTACAAGTAACCATTTAAGGTTATGTGTTGTGGATTTCCAAAAGCGTATAATTTCATAATGTTATAATTTCCCGAAATGTTTGTTGTAAAACTTGAGCTTATTTAAGGATGCATGCTTGTCGATTCACGGGAATGCGAAGAAATAAAATCAAATCCATATCAATGACTCCATATATTTTTACAAATTACATTAGTCATCTACAGACAAGTACAATCGTAAACACATATTTCTATCATTACAAGTTAGTGACCCCCCAATATTTCAATGCAAATGGCTGACAGACAATGCGTGTTGGATAAAAACTGTATATACTCTCTTATAAGACGACTCCAATTGCAAACTACACAGATCCAGATGCGCCGGCAGATCTGCGTCTGTGCAGTTTGTTATGAGTAATGCTGGAACAACAGCATTCATCTTGATATTTAGTTTGCAGTCTAACTCGACTTTTAAACGTGTATGGACGGTAGCTCGTTTCGTACTGATACAAATGGCACGTATTACAAATGGCACGTATTAAGTATTACAAATGGCACGTATCCACTAAGATGTATCTAAAGAGTAATACTATAATAATACTATCATAAGGTCTGCATACATGCAATTCGACAAATATTTAGCTAAGTAAACAAAACTTTTAACTATACAGGATTGGACGTTCTTTGCTGATTCATCAGATCGAAAAGATATGCTTATCTCACATCCTCACGTAACCTCTTAAGTGTTACCCTGGTTGACAACCTTTGCACTTGTATAATGTATCATTCACTATGCCAAACACCCGCGCAGGTAATAAAAGCGTGTTTTTATTTGTTTATCCTATTAACTTGTTCTGTTCATAATTTAAAATTGAATTAAATTCGTTTCCTACTTGAGTGGACCACAACAATTTAATACTCTTCGCTCAGTAAACGTGTATCGCTTGTCCCCCAATCGGTGATTCGTCTTTTAGCTAGGTTACACGATAGTTTTACTTTATCTGAGTTATCTCCCGTTAATAAGGAGGCTGCACACTTGTCGGCAAAATTGAGTGTCCTGTTTGATGTTGGGAATCGATACATTGATAAGGAATGTGTTTTTCACATACTTTGCCGGAAAGGAAATTATTATTTTGCTGCAGCCAGAAGGAAGATAATGGAATGAAGGATACACATATTTACTGAATATCTCCAAATGATTTTGTTTTAAGTAACCAGGTCGTTGACATTTCCTTACAGCAGTTCACATTATTAACAATGGTTCATCGGTTTAAACTACGTATTTACAAATGCTTTCAGAATTACCAATACACTGTGAAAGCAAATTAAAGAGGACAAAATAAATAAAATATGACGACATTCAGTCTTTAGTAATGAACTACGCTTGAAAAAAGCAGTTGTTTGTTTTGAAAATTACAGAATACATCTAGTAGATGTAGTTGTTTTTATATGTATGCCAGCAACGCACAGACATGCACAGACACTCATAGACACGCAACCACACAGACACACAGAGGCAGACACAAAAACACACACGCACAAACACACACGCACACACACACACACACACACACACACACACACACACACACACACACACACATCGAGACTTGGAAAAAAAGATCCCCTCAATCTCATTACAAAATGGTTCAGACGTGGGTTATGATTATTTAGCTATCGTTTTAATTTGCACACATGTGTCCGATATGAAGAATTTTGCTTACAAGACCTCGGTAAGTGTGGAACGACTGCTCCAGTTACTCATACCAAGGACAATGACAGGGATGTGTTATCTAAAAATCGATACACCACAGCAAACCAAAACGGTGTCATTGTTGTGACTCTGGTGACGGGTCCTCGTTAGATGCACTCGACTTTACTCATTGCATTGAACTATCGAAACAGTAAAGCCGTTAAATTATTTATCCGCTTAGAAAAATAGTTATTGCCTTTTAATAATTATTCGGCTTTTTTCGTCGTTAGATGGTAATTTTTTAAAATTTATACTTTAAAACTTTGCAAATTAGTTCCGACACCATTTCCTTAGTGAAAAATATCCCTCTACACACAAACGAACACATTGAGTTCTTGTACTTTCGAAACCGATAGGTCTGATTCGTCATATTTCTGGCGTTGGTTGAGTCTGTTTTTAACACAGCAATAAACTGAAACCAACATTAGATAATTTATCCCAAATGTAGATCACTCCCGACGTATTCCAAATGAACATTAGTCCTTTTTCCTTTCGATACTATTCCTACATGTATTGAGCTACAGCGATGAAACAACAAACACAATTTGCATTAACTAATTGGCTCAATAAATATATTGTATTTACTTAGAGAAAAGATTTTTATGGATCGCTGAAAAAATGTCATATTTCCCTCACTAATTAATTTTATTTTAAAAAAAATCTAAAACGATAGCTGAATCAGAACCGTGTTTTAAGATTGACTATTATTTTATGATGTTTCAAAATTGTCAGATTAAAGGACCAGCGTACACTGAATGAAATAACGTTGGTTTTCCATTTTTACATGTTCTCCATTGGAATTTAATTCCCCTTAGAAAGAATATGCATAGTACTTTGAGTGTCATTTATGTAAATTTACACTTTGCCATCTAACATATCCCGATATTTAAATTTGTACTTTGTCATCTAACATATCCCGATATTTAAATTTATACTTTGTCATCTAACATATCCCGATATTTAAATTTATACTTTGTAATCTAACATATCACGATATTTAAATTTATACTTTGTAATCTAACATATCACGATATTTAAATTTATACTTTGTCATCTAACATATCACGATATTTTAATTTATACTTTGTAATCTAACATATCACGATATTTAAATTTATACTTTGTAATCTAACATATCACGATATTTAAATTTATATTTTGTCATCTAACATATCACGATATTTAAATTTGTACTTTGTCATCTAACATATCCCGATATTTAAATTTATACTTTGTCATCAAACATATCACGATATTTAAATTTATACTTTATCACCCAACATATCACGATATTTTAAATTTATACTTTTTCACCTACCATATTACGATATTTAAATTTATACTTTGTCATGTAGCATATCACGATAATTAATTTTATACTTTGTCATGTAGCATATCACGATAATTAATTTTATTTTATACTTTGTCATCTAACATATCACGATATTTAAATTATATTTTTACTGTCATCTAACATATCACGATATTTAAATTTATGCTTTGTCGTCTAATATATCCCGATATATAAATGTATGCTTTGTCATCTAACATATCACGATACTCAAATATATACTTTGTTATCTAACATATTACCATATTTAAATTTATACTTTGTCATCTAACATATTACGATATTTATATTTTGACTGTCATTTAACATATCACGATACTTAAATTTATACTTTGTCATCTTCCATCTCCCGATACTTAAATTTATATTTTGACTGTCATCTATCATCTCACGATGCTTAAATTTATATTTTGACTCTCATCTATCATCTCACGATGCTTAAATTTATATTTTGACTGTCATCTAACATATTGTGATGCTGACATTTATATTTTGACTGTCATCTAACATATCGTGATGCTTAAATTTATATTTTGACTCTCATCTACCATCTAACGATGCTTAAATTTATATTTTGACTGTTATCTAACATATCGTGATGCTTAATTTTATAATTTGATTGTTATCTAACATATCACGATACCTAAATTTATATTTTGACTGTCATCTAACATCACGATATTTAAATTTTCTGGAATTAAAAAAAAAATTGAAATCGATTGCAACCAGCTCAGTTTATAAATTGTCTTATGAACGTATGTCTTAGAATATAGCAAAATGTTATAAATCAGTTCTTAGTATTTGTTTGATTTCTCGAAAGTCTCTATATTCAATAAGTAGGCTGAATACAATCGAGTCAACATCACAACTTTATATGTTTGGCTGATTCATATGGATGGTTCTTTTTCAGTAATGGTGCACACAACTACTGAGCTTTAATATATTTTAAAAGTCCTGACAATCCGGGTTTGTCTTCTTTGTATTTCAGATCGCACGGACGGAAAGAATATATACGTGAGGCAGGAAGATTTCGTGTGATATTTACAGGATTATCGGTTGCAGGAAAACATTTGATATACTGGAGACAGGTACCAACAATAGCAATATTCACGAAATATGTAGGAAAGATGAGTTTCGGGGGATCTGACTAGCTGTTGTAAGTTAAGTACATATCTAGCCGTAAAGGGCGCAAATCCTGGAATTGTTTCCTGAAGGGACACATACTTTTCATTGACTGAGAGTGGAATTCTGCTTGCCGATTCAAAGCTTGAAGGAATGTCAGTTGATCTAATCGATGCTTAATATATCTGAATGTGTGGTCTTTGTCTAATAAAAGAATTCCATAAACAAAATGTACAAACTTTCTGTCTGATGTACGTATTGTGAGAATAAAGTTATAAGAATTGTGGTATAAAAAGTCATAGATTTATGAAAGGAGATATTAGAAAAACAAGATGACAACATCGAATATAACATATTTCTAGAATCATATATGTCTAAATGGCGTTGGACACGTTGTTTAAGAAAGGAAGAGATAAAAAAAATTACATATCACAAATTTAGTTCTGTATGAAAGTATGAATAGAACACCGAAATGTGATTCCAAACGTACTTCCGATGTACTTCAGACTGCCATGGTTAGAACAAGCAATGACACAAACGGCCAAAATGACTAAAATAAGCAATAACACAAATGGCCAGATGACTAAAATAACCAATAACACAAACGGCCAAATGACTAAAAAAAATATCAACACAAACGGCCAGATCACTAAAATAGGTAATAACACGAACGGCCAGATGACTAAAATAACCAATAACACAAACGGCCAAATGACTAAAATAAATATCAACACAAACGGCCAGATCACTAAAATAAGTAATAACACGAACGACCAAAATGACTAAAATAAGTAATAACACGAACGACCAAATTGACTAAAATAAGTAATAACACAAACGACCAAAATGGCTAAAATAAGTAATAACACAAACGACCAAAATGACTAAAATAAGTAATAACACAAACGACCAAAATGACTAAAATAAGTAATAACACAAACGGCCAAATGACTAAAATAAGTAATAACACCAAAAGACAGATGACTAAAATAAGCGATAATATCAACGGCCATATGTCTAAACTAAGCAATACCACCAAATGACAGATGACTGAAATAAGCAATAATATCAACAGCCAGATGGCTAAGCTAAGGAATAGCTTCAGATGGCTGTCTTTAAAATGTATTAGAGATCATAATACTCCCGACTGGTTTTGTTTTGTGACAGAAGCATGCATTCTATCATATTAAATAAAGAGGACATGTATTACAGTTTACAATATTTAATTATATGTATTATATTTTATCATACAGAGTACATATTATATATTTCACCAAATTTAAATACAAATTACCTGAATTATATAATTAATAATAAATATGATTTGCCTTTTTTCTTTCAGAAAAATGTTGCCATGATACTTTCACTTAAAAAAAAATGTGTTCTTGACCTCTAATGTTACGTTGGTGAGGAATGTAGCCTTGATTTTTATTTAGTTTTGGTATGTGAAACTTATTAGAAAACATGGAAGCAATAATAAAAAGTTGAAAGTTGTTGGAAGAGAGTTTAATGTAAGTGTAAATCAAAACTCTTTAAACGTCCGATTTAGGTATAGCTTTGTAAGAAAAGGGTAATGAACTTCGTGGTTTATGACCAAACATTATTGACAATTGATTATACAAAATTTCTTAATTATTTCTATTTTTTATTAAAATTTAACTTATCTTTTCAACCTTCATATTCCCTATTGAAATTTGCGATTTCAATAGACATATCGAAAATCAGAATAAAATCATGGAACCAATATTACAAATGTGTAGATACCTCCCACTAATTTTTACAACTTCTCAGGGGTCAGTTTTCTCGTAACAGGACAGCTATTTGCTTATGTAACCGCCATATGCACCATCTCAATTATATTGTACCAAGATTTAGTGCTGCATCTTATTAATAAATTTGTCCTAATTGTCAAATATTACAGTTTGATTTTGTGATACTTTTATACGTATATAACTTGTCTCATAACTGCTTAATAAAAATTAATCATGTCTTCGTCTGCCTTACATGTAGGGAATTTCGTCTAGGAATAGTAAACAAAGTTGCAAAAGAAATTCACGAAAAAGAAAATACATACTTTAAGACATCGTCTTTAGTAATCCTTCCAACAGAAATAGATTTGTGGGCTTTGCATAATACAGTAGTAACACAGCATAACAAATGTTTTTTTTTTCTTCCAAGTTATTTCTCACACATACAACTCATTTTGGACATCTATTTCAATCAATCATATATTAAGACTGGAAGTTTCCAAGTGTGTGGAAACATAGAGAAACGTTTGCTTCAAGACTTAATATCTACCATTCTTCTCTCTAATTTTAATTATAAAAGGTAAAAGGCATGATGCCATGAAAGAGTTATATGTATTCAATATCTCACGATAGATGTTAGTTTTGTAAAATTATCTATAGCATGACAAATTTAAGTTTCCTAACACACTGTTTTTTTTTTTTAAAACTGAAAATGATCATAAAATGTTACGGATTTAAATGATAGAAAGGTAGAAAACTCTCTCTCTCTCTTTCTCTCTCTCTCTCTCTCTCTCTCTCTCTCTCTCTCTCTCTCTCTCTCTCTCTCTCAGGAATTATAACGAAGTTTACAATATGCGGAAAGCAATAGGGTGCAATGGTTCTATAAGGCTACACGAAATCTCTACCACCTTATTCATGGATAAAATATAACTTTCTAGGCGGGTAGTCATTTCTTGTCAATTTTTCTCCAATCTTAATTAAATCAGGTCTTCACTGCCCTACGTGATGATCTGAAAGCGACCACTCAGGGGGTAATGTTCTTTATCAGCCAATCCGACGAAGTCTTATATGTTAGCGTTTGGGAGAAAGAGCATTTTGGCTGGATAGCATCAATGCGTGCCGAACGATTTGATTCATGTTCAAATTTCTGAAAACAGCATTTCTATTGGCTAATTCCAAAGGTCACCAGAACACGACCTCTTAGCGGTCGCTATCAGATCTTCACGTAGGACAGTGGATATCAGATTTTAATTCGATTGTAGGTTCTCCTTTGTTTTACGATTGCTCTTTATTTTGATAACTTTTCCTTTCTATATCAAAATGTAGATCTATCGTGTTCTAAGCTATGTACGTTTCAGTGTCTGTTTATTTTTTTTTATTTTATTGTCCCCTGGGGTATACCTTACTTTAGGTACTGGCATGGCGAATATTTGTTTTATATAGTTTTCCTTGCTTTTCCAACTTTTTGCATCTTCATACACTTACAGTATGAAGGAAAGGATAGAAAGTGTCCGTTGGAATGTTATTAATGCCCTGCCATGACATACACTATTTGTTCTATCCACACTGCTGGTAAAACATTGACTTAAATATTACAAATACCAAAACCATATGAAGAAGAAGAAAAAAAAAACACCAAACCAAACAAACAAAGCCAACACAAATCGCGACATCCATCAACTCAGTCCATACCATCTGCCTACTGAGTTGGATCACAAAGAGGAGCATGACATGCAACAAAATTACCCCATCGTAATAACATAGCACCCGGATGTCCTAAACAGACGACCAATTGCCGGAAACACAGACGCAAATCTGATTCATTTGTGCATCTAACGGAGATCTTCAAGGAACCGAATTTAATCGCATACCGACGACCATAACACTTAAAATACCACATTGTGCTCTGTCATTTGAAATCAATTTAGAGTAAGAAAGTAGGAACGTAATGATTCAAAGAAATTTTTAAAAAAAATCTGTATTAAAACGGCCGAATCTAATACTTTTAAAGTACTTAGGATGCATCAGCAAGAACGCCTTTGATCTCCTGATGCAACGCTGTGCCATGCAGCATGTTGGTGAAACAGTTGACTTAATAATAAGAATGAACAATGCCAAAACCATATCAGAAACAAGGTCGGCACAAAAAACACACTGCAGTTCTGCAATGTATTCTGACCAGTCCATCATAATGTCGTCCACTGAGTCAAATCACAGAGGGGTTAACAATAAATGTGGCTTTCAAGTTATATGTTGGATACAGCATTTGTGAATTTGGTTTCAACGAAAAACTACCATGCACGCGTTCTCTGTCACCTCTGTGCTTTGGATTGTTTCTAGCCACTCAGCTTCACTCTGCCCTAGTGACATTATTATTATTATTATTATTATTATTATTATTATTATTATTATTATTATTATTATTATTATCATCATCATCATCATCATCATCATCATTTTATTATTATTATTATTATTATTATTATTATTATTATTATTATTAGTAGTAGTAGTAGTAGTAGTAATAGTAATAGTAGTAGTAGTAGTAGTAGTAGTAGTAGTAGTAGTAGTAGTAGTAGTAGTAGTAGTAGTAGTTCTATTATTATTATTGCTGTTGTTTTATTTGGTTCTAACACCTTCTCTTGCAATGTTAACTGGCTTATATATTTGCTTATCCTAGCAGCAATTGTATCTGGAATGTGAAGCTAGAACGTAAACACAATGCATGCTAAGACGACGCCTAGTGAAACACGACATCCAAATTATCTAACTTATATGCAATATGACCTGTGCCAAATATGTTAATATTTATTGTCTGCGGGTGAGTGTGCGTATCTATGTGTATGTTTTTTATTATTATATTTATATTTATTATCACGAGGGGAAGACCATACATATATAATCAGAGACACACGCGCTCAAAAGGGAAAATCTAAGGCTGATACTGTCATTAAAACAATGAGCGTGCATTACGGGGGTTGAGGGTTTGGGTGAAGGGCTGAGATTTTCTTTCCAGCTGGACTCTTTGCTTTTCTTCTAACTGATGAGGTTTATTCAGCTAATGTTTTGGATATAAGAGGTTCCTTTTCTCTATCAGAAAAAAGAATATTATTTCAAGGTATTTTGTAGACCGGAAAGGTTTTAAAACAATATCGCCGCGCCCACACCCAATAAATGTTCGGTTTCATTACTTGGTAGAGCAAGTCCCAAATCTCACGAAAGGAAGACGAGAGTGAAAGCCTATTAAAATTAAAATACATTAAAAAATTAATTAAAAAGATGTTTAAAAAATATACGATCATTATTTGATGAATTTTTTTAATCTCAGAAATAAACGTAGTTTAAAGTCTGAAATGTAACATTATATTTGTATGAAAATGCAAGACGTACAACTATCTTTGAATATATACTGCATCCTAAAAAGGCTTTTATGCCTGGGCAATTGTGAAATATTCACTGGTCCTTCCGCATGTTTTTAGGTATGTCATTTCACTTTATCTCTCGCTAAAATGAAGGAATTTCAGCAAACTTGATATGGATAAAGCAGCATGTGTGTTCCTAACAAACCACATTTACATTAACACTTCAAAAAATAATAATTTCTGACAAATGTTTTTTTCCAAACTCATCAAAATCAGATCGTCTAAATCCTACACGGAGACATGATGAACACGTATAAGGAAATCATGTTATACTGACCTTGACCTTGCTGTTCACCAATCAAATCACAACTTTCAAATTTTTTAACTTGACACACATCTTTACTAACTCTTCCTTACACAAATTATAAATAAGTGGAATTCCAAAGTTCACCAATCTGTCTTCACATGGTTTAAATATAGATGTCCATAATTAAAAATAACAATGCTTAACTATCTTCCGTATTTGTGTAAAAAGGAAAGAACACGCAACATTACCTTTGCACATTTAATCATTGCGAAATATACATGAATGAAAAGCATGGAAATAAACTGTACACCATAGGATGTCTGTCTGTCTGTCTGTCTGTCCGTCTATCTATCTATCTATCTATCTATCTATCTATCTATCTATCTATCTATCTATCTATCTATCTATCTATCTATCTACCTACCTACCTACCTATCTACCTATCTATCTATCTATCTATCTATCTATCTATCTATCTATCTATCTATCTATCTATCTATCTATCCATCGAATTTACACAATATATTATAAAGAATCAGTTCCAAGACATTGTCCTTGGGGGTTTCGTTGATTCCTTGACTTTGCAGTTGGGGGTTTCATTGATCCCTAAACCTTGCCCTTGGTTGTCTAATTGATTCCTAAATTTTGCCCTTGGGGGTCTTATTGATTCCTAGATTTTGCCCTTATGGGTTTTATTGATTCCTAGATTTTACATTTGGGTGTCTCATTAATTCCTATACTTTGCCCTTAGATGTCTCATTGATTCCTAGATTTTTCCCTTACGGGTCTTAACGATTTCGAGATTTTGCCCTTGGTGGTTTAACTGAGACATAGACTTTGCCTTTAGGAGTCTCGTTGATTCCTAGACTTTACCTTGGGGGGGGGGGGCTTTTTGATTCCTAGACCTTTTCTTGGGGTCTCATACATCTGATTCTGAGTCCGGTCCTAAAGATTTTATGTTCTACCTTCAAAAATTTCACTACAGTCAGACGAAATAAATAACTAAATTCCTTATCCTACGCCATCTTTGTTTTATGGGGGTGGGTTTAAACACCCTTTGGTTTACACACCTGGTCGAGGCCAGGCGAAGCAGTAAGTAAGAACAAAAATGTCAAGATACATTTATTTTAACTGAGATGAAGCCGTCACCTCAAATCATAACATGAATGAAACCTAATGATAATATTTAAGTAATGCACCATACGCCACAAGCAAAAAAAAAAAAAAAACATTTTCATTGCTTTTCTAAGTGGAATACAAAATATGTATATACAACGACAGTAAAAGATGTATGGACAGTTAAACATATACGTAACATGAGAGTAAACTTTACATGTAAATTGAACAGGTACCAATAAAAATATAAAGTTTTGAGAGAGAGACAGAGACAGAGACAGAGACAGACAGACAGAGAGACAGAGACAGAGAGGCAGAAAGACAGAGACAAAGAGATATAGAGAGAAGACAACGTCGCAGGCTGTGATATTACATATACTAGTAAGGAATTCCCCTGTAACTAAAGCTATTGAAAATCGAATTTTACACATATATTCATTTGCAAAGAAAGTAATTAACATGGCATCAAATGGAGGGATTCAAACAATGGCATGTTGCATGTATACGGGTAAATGCTAGGGTTAAGAAACAATAAGATTACTGTAACAACGATCATAAATAATTTCAATCTACATCCTCCTGACCCAGATAATGTACGTTTGAATTATTTGGGTTGCAATTAATTACAGTTTACTTTAAATGGGATCGAAAAATAAAAAACAAAACAAAATTGCCAGACTTACTTGGATTGCATTCATATTGGTTTGGAGTTGGGACGCGTCTCTCCCATTAGTGTTCTTCAGGAACCACGAGCAACCTTTAGAGAATATATTGATTGTACACATTGTAGTATGAGGCTGATGTTAAATATGAGTCGATCTTGTAGCAAATAAATAGATATGACAGGAACAACTCAGGGGTTGGCAAAAAGTGACATTATCACCGTGGGAAATCGGTTGCACTGAATTTTTAAACACTGCAGTCATGAACTCATATAATGAAACTTGTATGTTGTGGTATCTATGACCCTACTAGAATCACTTTGCTATAAAGTACTTGCAAAAAAGATAACTGATGAATGTCTTAACAGACAATTTATAAAGTGCTAATATACTTTGCAATGTATGACTAATACCTTTGCTTTCTCTCCTTTATATACCTTTTGTAAAATACAGTCTCTAAATCAATGTTGGATATTTTGTAATCCAACTGAAGGCTGTACATTATTGGTATATTATTATTATTAGTAGTAGCAATACTAGTAATATTATATTTATCTATATCTTTGTTTCTTTCTCTTCCCCTGATTACAAAAACTAAAATAAAGTCTATTTCACCAAAATGACTGTGGGTTGATCACCATTTATTTAATTTAGGAAAACGTAATACATTTATATTTTTGATATTTTTGACAGATACATTGACTTCGTAGTGACGTACACTAAGTTACGGTGAATAATGATCTCGAACTGATACTGTTGAAGAGGTTTTATGTTTTCAGTATTCTTCAAATCAGATAAAGTAAACCGTTTTTATTTCAAAGGCTGCATATCAAAGAATATAATTGTAACGTAAAATATATGTTTAATAGCTTTGTTCCATCTAGCTTAGATATCTTCACCCAAAGTTAACAATAATATTATATAAATCCAGCTTCACTATCTCACGGTTTCCAAGTACTGGATATGAGATTTGTAGGTTAAGTATCTCCCACTTTCCAAATGAGAGCTGTGAGATCAGAAGTATGGATACGGCTTTAAACAAAATGTTTGATGCAGGATGTCGAATAAATTTGTTTCAGTCACTTAGTAGATACATGCATAATTTTGATCATGTGTCCTAAGTGTACCTGCGACAATTTGCAAGGGAAATAAATATGCTTGATTTGAAATATGATATATAGGTTGGTCACCTTCAACCTGCTTTATATAGGCAGATATTATCCTTAAATATGGCGAACTTTCAACGTAGGAGTAACCTATACCTGTATTGACACTAAAAGTGACGTGTTTCCATAGGACAAGCTCACAATTAGGTTAACTATTGAATGAAGTTTACCATTACTGCAGTGTTAAAAAGTAGGTAAAATTACAATTTTGAATGCCTACACATATCACGCACCTCTTTACATCTTAAAATTCATATATTTTTGATTATATATATATATATATATATATATATATATATATATATATATATATATATATATATATATATATATATATATATATATATATTCACATCTTTTCTTAAAAACAATACAATACATAGCAAATAATTCTCAATGAAATTTGATTAAATATTAAGATCATTAATACTTGGAAGTAAATCAGTTTACAGATGCTGAGTTCACTTTCTAGCTTTATTTAGATATTTAGAATGATCTAGAAGGAAGTTGTTTGCGAATTCGATGTGAATATAACCATCATTCTGGTTCTGCTATCGTTTCTTAGCTTTTTATATAAATCTTTTTGACTTCACAAGTACTCATTCCATATCTTAATTTAAGACCTAATGGAATCAAATTGTATTCAGTAGAAAGGATTTAATTTACTTAGTTTCATTATTCATTGGAATTACAAAGTGCTCTTTGGCTCAAGGACTAAATTACTATAATAAAATTATTGTAAATTCGTTAAAAGGCATTTTAGATTTTATCATTGTGACACATCATGGCCGTTAGCACATCGCCATATTATAATATATTAGTACACCAGTCCACTCAATATAGGAAATCATTCGAACACCAATGGAATTCATTCGGAATACTCTATACTTTGGACTTGTGATAGGACTTTTGGAATTATTTTGAATTTAAATCACAATACCGCAAGTTAACGTTTAAATTTTCACTTTTTAATAAAGGAAAATAGAATATTGCAGAATTTTACTGAACTTGTTAATTTGTGCTCTTCTCTGTTACCCAAGTTTATATCATATGTAGTATCATACAATTGGGGTAATTCGTTCGCGATATCAATTTCTGTAAAATATTTGTGAAAACTTGAATTTGTTCTTAAAATTTAAATTATATTTGTTTTGGAATTCTTATAATCCATTTTATTATAATTTCACATAGTTGAGAAATCTTTAGTGAAACAAACTTTCACATTTCTTTTAAAGAGGTGAACCCTACCTTGAAGGATTCTTGAAAAAGACGATTTGTTTGAGCTTGCCAGACAATATTTTTCTTTCTGAAGTGAAGGCTTCTTTAATGCAGCAAGAATTACAAAAATATTTTGGTTCAATATATTTGGAGGAAAAAACTTTTTGAATAAAAGTGTTCGGGTAGTAAGTCCGTATCGATTAGGCTATGCAGTTAAATTAATTGCAGTTGTTTTAAATAAAAACAACAAACCAGATACAAAATGAGTTATGAATGCTTGAATTTCAGGAGGAACTGACGCAATTGTAGAGAGAGAGAGAGAGAGAGAGAGAGAGAGAGAGAGAGAGAGACAGACAGAGAGACAGGCAGAGAGACAGGCAGACACAGAGACAGAGACAAACAGACAGACAAACAAACAGAAAAGAGAACTACCAGACAAAAAGCATCTTCTTTTTACACGTAAGTTCAGGTTTTGAAGACCTGCCTTGATAACAACAATAAATGGAAATTTTGGTATAATGCTGCTCCAAGAGATGATTACTATTTCTTAACTCAGAAAATGTCGATAAGTCTTCCACTCAGAAGATTTTTTTTTGTTGTGTGCAGAAAACAATTTCAATCTCATACGAGTACTTTCAATCTCAGACAGACACAACCTTTAGGAATTAAACTTCTGATTCGACTCATCAGAAATCCTTATCACCTCCTACGTGCACTTATTGTCATAGAAAAGGGCATGTTATTTTTGGGCTGCTGCAGATTGAAAAATAAACAACATAATACAGACATATATATTCCAAGATACTCTTATTTCTAAGAAGCAAAAGTCAAATTTATGCTTTGAAAGCAATATATTTGTTGAGTCAAACAAATCCCAGCCTCATCCTGTTTTTACTATTCAATATCCCACTTTTAATTAGGGTGAAAAAGATAATCACTTGCTGTCGAACAGTAACAAAATTCTGCAATTACTGTTTGTTTCAGAAAATTATTAGCGAAACTGAGGCAACGCAAGTATCTGTGTGTTACTTTGTTAAAATGAGGTTCTTATGAGAAATGGAGACCACTGAGGTACCCTCAGGTGTTATGTTGTTTGTGAGCTAACAAAATATTGTTTCTATATTTAACAAATGTCTTAAAGGTTTTACTAATTAAAAATAATTTAATCAAATTTATTGGCGAAAAAAATCCAAAAGTTATAAGTGATGTTTCTGATTATTGTAGATTTTGTCATGCTTGGTAAATGGTAGGAAAACCCAATCAGAATATATCGAAGGCTCATCTGCAACCTATTCCTGGAATTGACGAACCATTAAGCAGAAGAATGACGGACTGTGTTGATCCTTGACCTAAGACCAAGTCAGGCATCCAATACTTGTTGATGATACTTGTTGCGTCCACAAAATATCCAAAGACAATACACGTTTGCCCTTCCCATATCTGTCCAGTCTGATCAAACTTTATGGTTGGTTTTTCCAACAAATTATGCATAAATTAGACATCCAACATTTAAATCCTCTGTCTACCACCATAAAAGGTCAAGGGGACTTTGAAAGATTTCATCAAACTTTGAAGAATGTTGATTTGGTAATATTGCTTTGATACATAACAAGTTTGGGACGAAAATGTTTTTTTCTTAGGTTGTTATAATTTGTTGGTGGGGAATCGGTTAAAAAATCATTGGATTTTAGTCCTAATGAACTAGATTTTGGACATATTGTCCATAGGCCATTCACGTTATTAAAAGAGAAACTTCTATCAACATAACATTTAGAAATTAAGCTTCTTAGCTATGTCTCTGATTTCAGTCATACGTTCTTCAAACTTGTGAAGTAGCGAAAAGGTTCTCTTCACTCTAATCAGTCTAAAATGAAATTAAGGTCCCACAGAAATAGAAACGAAAGGAGTTTTGAGTTTGGCGATGGCTCTCTCGCCCAAACATTAAAATACTCTTCAGGGCAATTAGTATTGTCCTTATACCGTTGAAAAAAGTGACTTCATTTATATCCTTAACACTCCTGGGAGGCGAAATCAGAGACACCTATGCCGTATATATGTTGAATGATAGAGATTACCCTGTTAATTATTCAATCAATTTAGTTGTACCTGTCCCACATAGTGAAGATTTAAATGATCTCGTGCAACAGAACTTTAGTTACTTTGGTTTAGCCAATCTTCAGAATTTAGAAATACTGAATAATCTGGACCAGGAATTTTCTGTCTCGAGCCACAAGAATAGTGTGAACTAAAGCAGTTTTTGTGTCATCATGCGTACTTGTTTAAAGATGTTACAACGTCAACTCTGCGATGACATTGATATTGTAGATTCTACACCTGTGAAACAGCATTACTACAGGAATTTTCTCAAACAGGAATCATTGAAAAAAAAAAGAAATGAAATATTTGCTTGAGAATTATTTCATAGAACCAAGTAAAAGTAACGAGTTCCCTATGTTTTCTATTGCCGAAACCAGATAATTCTTTCCGCAAGTGCACTGACTAGAAAATAGTAAACAATGTGTCCAAAACATGTTTCCAATACCAAGAATCGATGACTGCATTGACAAAAATTGCAAATACAAAATATTTGACTTTCTCAAAGGATTTCTGACAAATTCCACTCACGGAAAGGGCAAACACAATGTCGGTATTCGTAACTACATATTGTTTTTATCAATATAAAATTATGCCAGTTGGTATGGAAATTCAGTTTTTAATTTACATGATTTATTCTTGTCTAGATTATCATGAGCGTACATCGATGACGTCATCATCTACAGCGACGCCTAGACAGATCGCTCGGGAAACATTCAGAAATTCTTTGATCGACTCAGTGATGCAAATTTGACAATTTAGTTTAAGTAAAAGTGAGTTTGGCCATGTTTGTGTCACATGTTTAGGACATATTTTGGGACACCGGCAAGTTAAACCTATTGAAGTGAAGGTCAAGGCTGTCTCTGAATTCATTGTGCCTATCAGTAGAAAGCAATCGACGCGATTTTAGGATGTGGCTGAATACTATCGGAAATTATGCTACAATTTTTGCATAATTGCTGAAACTCTGACCAATTTATTAAGTATTATTATGTATTAGTATTATTATTTATTATGTTTCTTCTGATTGCATTAATTCTTTCAGCTCCATATTTCAGAAAATCATTTAAAGTCTAAGTTTATGCAGGTGAGGTAGGGGTTAGTGGAGTACTGATTCAAGAACATGGTGTCAATCATCCAGTGCGCAATATTTTCTAAACAAACTAAACAGTTAGAGAAATTAATCCACAATCGAAAAGGAATGGTTGGCTTTGACATTGGCTTTGCAACACTTTGAAGTGTGTATTAGTTTATCTTCTTCTCCATTTATACCATTCAGTGATCACAATCATTTCACTTTAATTAACAAAAATAAAAACAAAAGTAAAAAAATATTAAGCTGGTGTTTGATGTTGCAGGAGTAAAACACTGACACCAGGCACATCAAAGGGAACGATAATTTACGCTTTTACTTGTATACAAAGTACATAAATTGATTTCAGTTTATATTGTTTCATTCATAAGACGTCATCTTATGTAATTTTAATTATACGTATATTAGAAAAATACATGAAAAAAGGCTTTATTGTATCCTTAATGTATTGTGTGTTCACCTCTCTCTCTCTCTCTCTCTCTCTCTCTCTCTCTCTCTCTCTCTCTCTCTCTCTCTCTCTCTCTCAGATTTGCTATTGATTTGGTAAGCAATTGGGTTTAGTTTATGACCTACCTGACTACTCACATTTTTTCATAACAACATATTACATAGTTAATATTTCTCTATGAATTAAGATTACATATTAAGATCATTATTAAACAAACATAAACATCTTTACAGATGCTGAGTTCAAAGTCAAGCTTTATTTAAATAGTAATAATGTTCTAGAAGTAAGTTGTTAACGGCACGTCAGCACACTATTCGCACTATGATACCAATTAGAAAAGTTGTTGGGGCCCCGAGTGGCCGAGTGGTCTAAAGCGCTTTCCTTTACGGATCACTGCCGTCTCACCTCTGTCTGCGTGGGTTCAAGTCTAAGATTCGGATAATGTAATTATGTGAGAAAGCTTGCCAGTAGCTTCTCGTGGGTCGGTGGTTCTTTCCGGGGGTTTTCCCGGGTTCTTCCACCACCAATGATGCTGTCCGCCATGAATAGCCTATCGTGTGCTGAAAAATGGCGTTAAACCCTAAAAACAAAACAAACAGAAAAGTTGTCGTCAATTTAAATATACAAATTTTTAAAAATATCTTGATGATAAAACGTTGCAAATAAAGATCAACATACGGTAATGAACGAATAAATTTAAAAGGTAAATTTACCAAACTAGTTTTATAATATAATACAAATCTTACAATAAAAAGTATAAAAAATATTATTAAAATTTCCTTTGTAAACCACATTCCCTCACAAAGGTCAATGTTTTCTCTAAATATCCTTTAAAGTCAAGTTACAATACTATTCTGTTTTTGCGTCAAGGAAAATAATTACGATTTTCGTCATGTGACACATATAATCTTGCTTCATGATTATTCCAAAAGTAATGTATTAAATAGTCTATTACGAGCAATACTTAGCTTCCTATATCCAACACATTTTTAAATTACATTTGAAAGGAGCACTTACATAAGATCATGTGTATTATTTTGAAGTTCCACTTCCACAATTGATTAGACCACTATGCATGTAATTTATATTTAATTTGTTTATTAAATGATTGCTCAGTTTTCTTAGTATTGTCATGAATAGATCACCGTGTAGTGAATTTGTATTTAATATTTGTACTAAACATTTTGGACAGGTTACAAAATATACTCCAGAAAGGATAAAAAGCATTCAAGATAACAATAAATCTATATATAAAAAAACTGACTTGTCCATGGACTTGTACCAATTAAAAAGGTCCAAAACTTTGCTTGTTTCCTAACAATCCAAAGGAAATGACAAGTAGAGCATTAGACTAGCAGAGCTTGTCTCTCTATAACCACTACAACATGCAGATAATTAATATGCGTCTGTTGATGTAATTAACCCTCGACTTCCAAGGGTTAATTGCTCAAGCTATCCGGGAGCTTTGGAAAAGGTGTCCAGGCAGTGTAATGAATGCAAAAAGTGGACCTGTTTTTCTACGCAGCATCGATAGCTATCATTATTCGTACTGAAAAATATACACACGTAAGGAAATATACAAATATCAAATAGTGAATGATAATTAAAATGGAGTTTAGAAACATATACTCAAACTACACAGTGTGTTACTCCATTTTCTTAATGTTATAGAAACTAAATGTATTTTCTGAGATGTAAAACGTTTATATCCCAGACTTCATATAAACTACTTTTTAAACGGATAATTTTTTAAGCACTGGATGTATGGAAATATTTCAGAATTCTGTTTTATACCGTGTATTGGTTTGGCTGTATTAAGTTCCTACCAGAGGGAGCGTAGTAATTTCCACAAAATGCAGACAGCAGGCTTAAATATACGTATAGCCTGAAGTTATAAAATAATGTGTTATAAATACTAAATAAACATCTCTGCATATTATTTGGAATTAATTTTGAGTTGGCCTCGTTTATCATTAAACGGTGTTATGGAAATTTCAAAGGAATGAAAAGAAGGCTAAGTCAGGGGCGGATCTCAGAATAAACAGTGTGCGTGTGGGTGCGTGCGCTCGCGCGCGTGTGTGTAGCGCAGCCGGCGCAACCTCGTTACAAAATATATTTTTAAAAAACTAGCGGGACACAACTGAACGTTTCCTAGATTAAGTTTTCTTTACAGTTACTTAGTTAAAATTATGCCCTGCAGGAGCTTCCAGGGGTTTCTCTTACTATGCCCTCCCTGGGGTTCTGTGTGACAGACCTCTCTTCTACCTATTTACCCCCGTGTCCCCACGATATATCTGGATACGACACTGCAATTAATGTTTTAGATAGGCAAAATAATATACAGATGGTAATCTTAGAGTTTGCTAACAAAGACAAACAAATAATAGGTATAAATGCCTCTAATCTCTATTTGTCAACCAAACACGCAAGCACACACACGAATACATGTATTCTTTCACAAGTGATTGATACAATAAACTAATTCCATTATATATGTCGAAAATGTTCTTTCTTTCTTCCAAGAGACTCCTATAATCTTGTGAACAATTTAGAACGGGCGTGCACATGCATAGTCAAGTAACTGTCAACACATTTTTTTTTATTACCGTCTACTCGTCTCGAGCACACGTGGCTTAAAGATACCCACCATTGCATATTTGTTATGAGTTATATCTTGCGAGAATACCCAGCGTTTTTTAAGCTAGTATATAATTTTCGGTTGGGCGTTATAAGATAATGTAGCTGTTTGTGTTTTACAAATCAGAATAGTGATGTACGAATAAGTAACTGTGATGTCTCCTGACAACAACAACAACACACTCTCTCTCTCTCTCTCTCTCTCTCTCTCTCTCTCTCTCTCTCTATATATATATATATATATATATATATATATATATATATATATATATATATATATATATATATATATATATATATATATATATATATATATATATATATATTGGTATGTATGTATTCACAGAAGGTTGAATGTAACGATGTGGCAAGGTAGTAAGCAGCTAGAGTGAGGAGGGGGAGCGGTGACAGAGTCGGTGCCCTTCCCCCACTTACAAATTTCGAGCTCATCTGAACAGTTAGATGGTTAAACTCATGCATTGGAAACGTTTCAAACAAAAAAGTATCCAGGGGTTTCTCTCCATGGGCCCCCAGTGGTTGTTATGTTCTACTGATCCATTGTCTACTTGTACACGCCCTATCCCCATCCCACCCCATCCCCAGTAGTGTGAGACAATTTGTTTCATCCCGGAAAATTGATGATTAATCAGTGATCAATCATGCAATTTATGATATCGTAAGTTGTCTTTCTAATGAAATAGTTGAAACTTAGTTGTATCGTTTAGAATGGCAGTAGTAGCAAAATTTTCTAGGTTGAAACTTAGTGGGTTAATGAATTTAGCTAAGGGTTAAAATCTCGATTGCCTAGCAAATTGGCTCCGGTACCTTGAGTCCATCTCTTCAACTTTGCATATAATGTCTTGTTCATGTGATCAGGCCGAGTAGACTATTGGGTTGATGCATATGAACCAGGTAATTGGTGCTGTAGTTCGTGGAGCAAACAGCACAAAAATCTTACGGATGGGTCGCATAATGTCATTCTTGTTGAACCTGTCACCGTACGCAGTCACGTGGATATATTTCACGTCACGGTGTGTATAAAGACAAAAGTCATTGAAAAAAATAATCGAACTTCAAGATATTTCTGAGCTTGAATATATTTCAATGATGCATTCTCTCAATCTATATACAGTATGTTCATGCATTCATGCACTAGATCGTAAGCTGTTCACTACCTTGTTGTGCAAAACGTTTAAGGAAATCACACCGTCTTATACATCCGAGGATTATCTCCCAGACTTCACAAAAGGCGGAGCTTGCTTCGATTGTGATATACAATGCAGTCTACCATATTGTTTCAGTCCCTTTGACTTTCGTTCCTCATATCCAGTCTGTATCTTAATTTCCGAAGTCATCAAATATATTTTACCGACCTGAAACAGTTACCTCCCTTAGAATGGTCAACTGTTTCCATCTTATAGTTGTCTGGTAAGAATAGGTTACAGGTCAGAAAGGTTTTATTTCCTACTGTTACATTATATTATCTTGAAGATTCTGGAGTGTGCAAAGTATTATATATGCAGAGATAAATATATTTTTTTTAAAAAACTCACGCCACTGATAGAGTAAATACCTACACTTAAGGTTTTATCCACTACCATGGGAAAGCACAAAGGACAACCAAGTGTCTGTGATCAATAAATTCAAGCTACGATCGTTTGAATATGCATGCAACACAATTATGCAGTTAATTTGTAAGCGTAATGATATGGGATACCATTCAGTGCCATCTTCTACTATGAAGATATATTCCAATACAAGAAACATCAAGCAAAAAGATCCAAGATGTCATCATTTAATTGGAGCGAAAATTATTGGCATAAAATAAGTAACAAGTATAGAGATAGAAAATGAAGCATTAAAGCTCATTTTAAAAAAAGAATCGCTGTGATGGATCAAACTTGTTGATAAATCAATACGGAATATAACAGCTTTTCCCAAGAGGTATCAATATGACATGTGACTTGCTTTATATGGCAACTGGTTTTGAAAGGGAAAAATCAAATGTCTTGATCTTTGATAGACAAATTTATGAAAGAAAATCATAGGTGATAGAAATATGTTGGCAAGTGGCATCATATTGCCATAACAGTGTTAATAGCTAATACTATTAATTATAGGTGTGGTTACGTTTTGAATTGTTACTTGTGCAGGATTGGTCAATGTAAGTAACTAGGTTACGTCATATGTACTTCGTCTTAGATCATCGTACAATCCTGCCTAGAGGTGATTTGGTCCATTCGAATCGAAAATGAAACTTGTCCAATCTACCTTTAGCCATTTCGGGTTCTGTTACGAGCATGTCACAATGTAACACATGCGTTTTCAAAACGTATTACAATTTCGGGTTCTGTTACGAGCATGTCACAATGTAACACATGCGTTTTCAAAACGTATTACAATTTCGGGTTCTGTTACGAGCATGTCACAATGTAACACATGCGTTTTCAAAACGTATTACAATTACTTGCGTCAAACTGATCCGGTAACGAAACCATCCAAGCCCTCAAGTAAGAAGACTCAACAATGACACAACTATTGTATTTTGAGATAGGAAACATGTGCGAAGCCGCAGTTTCTGCTCACTGAAATGTAAATATTAAGTCCCAACGCTATAGAAAGAAGTAAACCATTTAAGTTTATGAAAAGATTTTCATAATTTACCTCTACATTTTTTTCTCTTCTCTAAAATTGAGTTTATATCGTAAATATTTTGGTTTGGAGAGTAAATAGTTAAGATGATGGAGTAGCCAGACACAGCTGTTACGTATGCACCACGTGATATTAAAACGGTATAAGTCTATAAATAGTATGCATAAACAAGAACTATAACTCAAGAAATCAGAACACACGGTGGTAAATACACAATGAAGGTATGGAACATGCACTATTATTCCGAAGAAACTGTAACAACAATGGTAGACCACTGGGCTTTAGGTTTGAGAGGAGTCGACGATCACTTTATAATTTCAATGAAAGGAGGTCTACATTTAGATCATCGGAAAGTGTTGAGTTATGATAGTTCTGGAAATTTAATTCGAAAGATGTTATCAAAAGTATGCTTCAACTAGAATGTCATGGTGCCATCTTACAGATTCTAAAGAAGAATTTTAAAAAAGCAACAACAGAGGTTGTTCGCTTTCGCGAACCTTAAAAATACATTGTCGAGGAAATTGACCTAACATTGTGGGCTGATTAAAAGTTGAGGGAATATAGCTTTCTTTAAATACTCAATCATTGACTTTACTTAGAGAAGAAAAGTGAAAGTATATGCATTCGAAATTAGTCTAGTCAAATTAGTTTTTGTATCCACATAGATTTAAGGCTGACCAACATAATCGTTCATTAGAAGTAAAGATTGTCGACTTAGTGTTATGGACAAGATTTGAGTTGAGCTCAGGACATTCCACTTATAGTGCTGTATCCTGATTTAGATAACTATCCAGAAGATGGCTTGAAATAAAAAGGTAGTGTTGGACCCAGAAGTAAATTGTAATGTTATATTACATAAAATAGAAAAACCAAATGGGCTGTTTCTTGGGAAACAAATCACATAATAATGGCTACATTCACATTATAAAGCTAATGAAAATATTTTTTTTTAAATCACTCGTGTAAATTATTACACGTTAAATATTTTGTTTAAACATTTCTTTACAAGACATTAAAGTTCATGGGCATGATTTTTCACATTCAATATTACGTTGCCCGTCATAAAATTGGAGAACGCAGTCGTGAAGTCACGATAAAAGGAAATGAATTAGAAAAAAAGACGTGCTTTCATGTGGGCAACGTCATCGCATTATGGAACTAAGGGACCTAATATTTAAAGGGGGATTGGGTGTTGGGACCCATGAGTTTTGGAAGAAAAAGTATCAGACTTTTAGAAAGCTGTAAAGATATTCTTGCTCCGAGTTAATCCACGCACCAACCCAAATGATCGGTCCCGAATACGAGAAAGGACTTTGCCAAAGTTTTAAACATTTTTTTTTACCTTTGCCACTGTTCGTATAGCTGCGAATTGTCAAGAAAAAATTTTGTTTCGTGAATTGTGGATAGGAACGTTGCTAGGATATTTTCGTCAGATCATGAAATAACATAGGAAGTAGTTGCAAGAATATAAATCAACTGAATCTCTTTGTTGGTTTGCCTCTGGTCGTGTATGCCACATATGTCGCGACAACAATGACCAACAATATTCCGATTGTGATTTTCCTTCCTTTCGCTACCATAATGTTCCATGTGCACAAAAGTAGTTCAGAATATAGTTCTGAACAGCGATAAATTACATCTGAGGATTCTCTCTCAATTGACAAAAAAAGTTGAAGATGTTCCGATTGATGGTTTATTTAAGAAAAGTATCTGTACCTTAATCTAAGCCATCAAATCAAGCATACGTTCTAAAAGATGCCTTGCCCTCGAGCCAGGAGAAGCTTCTTTGCCACTGGCCGAAATGACGCCAACAGATTGACTGGACAATATTTAACTCCAACGCATATCTGCGGAGTGTTTCAACCCCTGGCATGTCAGTAGCAAGCAGTAGTCATCCAAATTAGAAAATCCATCCTGTTCATAAATAGGTATCTGAGCTTTTCATTCCGACCAGCGAACGCTCTGCTTAATGAAAAACAAGTTGGTTTCACTTAACTGAGAGATACACTCAAGTTAAATGACAGATGCGTGGTGTCTTGTATATTTGACACCAATTGTCCAGTTTTGAATAGCTGCCTTACACAACCAGTGTTGATGGAGAAAATACACTGTGAGTACAGTACCATGCAGAAAAGTATACTTAATTTGGACAATAAAAGTATTTTTTTTCCTGTACAGGGACATTGAATAGAGCAACTTTAAAAATAGGAATTTTAAATTTTAGCTCAGATTGTGTTTGCCTAAACAATATTAATTTTTATATTCCTTTAATTTCAGATTCTTCCAAATGCATTTATTTTCTGGTTGAGTAAGTTTTGTTTATTATAAACTAAAGCCCTTACTTATATCGACAAAAAAAAAAAAACAACACGTGTCAGTGTGCGCGTGTTGCAATTTCTACATACATGCGCAAAAATTTAATTTCAGCAATAAATGTATAAAAAGTTAGTTGTAATTTTCGCAACAGTCAGCATTTGTGCTTCATTTATCTAAACTTCAGCAGCTTGAGACGCTGGACTTTGATCTTGGTTTATAAAGTCAGTTCCGATATACTTGACAATGAATATTTCATAAGTTACTCGTGAACTTTGAGACTCTAAAGCAAAGGGGAAAAAAATTATCAATATTTTAAATACAAAATATGTTTGATTACCAACATATAATTCATACCATTCAAGATTATTTACTTGAGTTAAGCAAATTAGTAGTAAATTTAGAATCAGGGCTTTTCTTCTTCTTTTAAAATGGCGTGTCTACAAATTTTCAGAAAAGTATATAATATTCCGTGGAAAATTTAAAACGATGTGTGGTATATAACTGTTTTGCTTCTTGATCCATGCATCATAATTTTCATTAGAATTTTAAGATTTTGGTTGTTACGTGTGGGATGTGACACATTACACGCGCTTGATGATCCTAGTAGACTCTCAAATAGTTTTCTGATATATGTTTTATTCATGTATTCATGTATCATTTTGGTTACATCACTAACAGTCGGTTAAGGCTGGTTCTTTAGCACGCAAAAATTGTCAATTATATGCATGTCAATCAACGATTTTCTTGCCAGAGGATTTGGGTAATAATTGTGTTAATGGAAAGGCTTATCAAGAGGTGGGGCTATTAGTCTTATCTGTTATAATTGGCACTAATTGGAGAACTAACTTGAAACGATATCTGTTATTTGAGATGATTCATTGCAATATTGATACTATTGGTTTCATTTGACACAGTTTACCTAAGCAGATTGCAAGCTATACAAATATATAATTTCTTTGGATTCTCCACTTACTACTGACAGCAGTGGACACAAGGAATCATATCATAGGTTGTACCTGTGCCAACACCAAATTGCCATTCCAGATACAGACTAGGTTTCAGAACAGGTTTCAGGATAGATCTATCTTTAGTATCAATGCCTTTCAATTAGCATGAACCACGCCACGCCTTGCGCTCAGAGTGATAAATTAAGATCTAGCAGTGGCTGTAATAATGTATAATAATAATGAGAGACAGAAAATGCGAAAGAAGCAGGCATAGGTTTATGACATCCAATTTTTAAAACTAAAATGATGGTATCTAGTCTAAACTGAAAGGCAAAGAAACAGATACCTGCTATTCGGACCATCTCGGCTTTTTAAAAACAAGGACTGTTTGAGAATTTACGCGTGAATTTAACTCTTTTTCTTTCATCAGTAATTTCTCAATCCTTCGGTCAATCCAATCGTAGAAATATCACATAGTCTAAAATAGACTGCGGTTTCTTTATTGCAAAGACATTTCCGGCGAACATTTAAAAAAAAAAACAACATTTCTCCGTAAATCACTACGCCATATTAGGGCCGATGCATATTATTGTCTAAAAGAAAATAACCAAGATTGCTC
The DNA here is from genome assembly GCA_030141615.1 of Unio pictorum. Classification (NCBI taxonomy): domain Eukaryota; kingdom Metazoa; phylum Mollusca; class Bivalvia; order Unionida; family Unionidae; genus Unio; species Unio pictorum. Next base: position 31,381,238 of record JARLTB010000113.1, on the reverse strand, counting down.
GAATGCTGTATTTATTGTGTATGGTTTGGTAGACTGGCATCTAGTCGGTTTAGTTTTTGATGTACAAAACCGTACACTACATTATGGATGCAAATTTCACGATGCGAAACGGAAAGAGCAACCAAAACATTATTCAGTCGGAGTAGAAACAGAACAGTCGGATTTGATACAATATAGTAAAACTACAGCGGTTGAATGTTAGATCAGTGTAAGAAATTAATCGAAAAAAGAGAAACTGAGGAAATGGGGAAAAATTGCACAACAGGTTGTTTATACAGATGTCACATGTACTAATGCAAACAAACGTAATACACGACTACTTGGGGAAATTTGTGACAAGAAAACAGTAGATATCTCACTTTCAAAAAGTATGAAGCGAGCATAATGTTGAAAGTTTTTAATTAGACTCGTCATATTTACGAAAGAACTTTTTTTAAATTTAAAAAATATTATATTTAGCAGCATCTATATTAAACGAAACGACGACTATGTTGAAAAGGAAAAAGACCCAGTATAAATATTTATTTCACCTTCTGAAAGGAAAGCAACGGCCGGTGAAAATTAGCATTAGAAAATGTTAAATCTGGGTAACAAATTCTGCCTTGTTCTTTCCATAGTTTTAACTAAATTGAAAATTAGGACTACCCGAAAGGTTTCTAAGTGACATTTAACTATATGGTAAACAGGTAAACAGTTATTGATATTTAATGTTAAGCCAGATATAAATTTTTCTCGATCGTGCATTCCAACGCTAACTTGACAGAACAAACCAATTTCATTGAACTGTTAATGCACAAATAAATACAGTGATAGTTTTCGTTCAAAAAAGTATAATTTTAAAGGATGATACAAAGTAAGGATAAGAGATGGTTTATTTTCTTGCATTTGTCTGTGGTAAATGAATTATATAATTGGCTGATTTGATGCTTACATTATTAAATAGATTATGTGATTAAATTTTATCTTTAATTTGCGATGCCATATTAACCGAATCCGCTTTAAAATTCGTAGTTAACGTGGAGATGGAACGTTTAAAAACCTCATAGTCATCTTTTTTGCTCTGTCGTACCTTATGTAAGATTGATAGAATTTTGAAAATCATCAGGAAATGTCTTTTATTATATCTTTATAAGTCTTTATAAATATAAAGTGAGAGATAGATATATGCCTGTACAAGTTCGAATTGTATAATTTTATCAATTATAAGATGTGCACAGCGGATCAACGACCATCTTTGATTAAAATATGTTTTCACGCACTGAAATTATATATATATATATATATATATATATATATATATATATATATATATATATATATATATATATATATATATATATATATATATATATATATATATATATATGTATGTATGTATATACATGTATATATATATATATATATATATATATATATATATATATATATATATACATGTATATATATATATATATATATATATATATATATATATATATATATATATATATATATATATATATATATATAAACTTACAAATTTTCAAAAAATAAAGTTCCTTTTTCGCATCACACACTTTCAATACACATAATGATTTATATACCAATATATTATAGCTGTGTTATTTTATTCTCTTTTGTTACATATTGTCCTTATTTAAAAATACATGTGACTCTTTAACATCACACATTCACCATTTATATAAAAATAAAATTGTATCTGCATTAACATTGATCTTAAAAACTTAATTTGTATTTTCGTATATTCTGCATTAAAGAAGAACGGTTACATTCATATTTGTTAGTATAAACCTTGCAACAATTTAATATTCATTGTAGATATCGTATCCATGGTAACTGGTCAGGGTTTAGACTAAAATATCGAGATTCTTTTTTTTTACCTTAGAAATGTGATAGTAGACGCGATTTATTTGAAATATATATTCGAATCATTTTAATCAAGCAACACCTGTACATGTACCAGCGCGCGAGCACACGTCTTTTTACCATTGGCTCATTTAGTATAGAGATAAGGTGCATATTGTTTTATAGACTTAGCTGTTATGTTGAAAGAAAAATCTTTTTATTCATTGATGAGACCGACATTTGATTTGGTATTTTATACAAGTCGCATAAATGAACGAATTCACTCAAAGTTTTATTCGACAAGAGTTATGAAAATGCATGTAGTCATAAATTAAAAATAAATTTGAATTGTTTAAAGGGATATAATTTCTATCTAGATTATAAACATGGTCGATGGAGCAATTAATAGTACTAAAGCTAAGGAATCGAAGCCCTTCTAAGATGCAAGGAAGTCTAATAGGTTAATAAAGACGAAACATTAAAGGAACGTCGGAAACGTGAATTATTCATTACAGCAACATAATTTAAATTTGAAAACAAGAATCAAAATGTTTTTCAAGGAATTATGGGATTGGCCGTAACACGTGGACGAAATGAGAGCTAAGTGCGTTTCCAAATGTCACGCCGAGGTGGCAAGCCCGGGCTAGTTTCGGCGGATGTCGAAACCGTGACCATTTGATCAGGTACCATATGCTCTACAATTGTCAGTCAGGTAGTCCATATGTATATTGTTACAACAATTAGGAAAGATAACACTAAGAGCCCATTTAATTTAAATATGTATGTTATATATCAGTTTATCAAATAAAACTATTGGTATTAGCTTTACTTTATCGGACACAATGTGAAAATACAAACAATTAATCTGCTGGTTTTACGTCTTTGAAAATTATGAAGGTTGATGTGAATATACCTTATAAAAAATACAAATGCTATGAGTAATGCTGTACATTTAAATTCAATCACAGTACAACTGTACAGGCTTGACTGTTTTCTTCTTTAAGAAAATCACATAAGACACAAATGAGTGAATAACGGCACTGAATGTTTGTGTCTGACGATGAAACCAATCAACGACCAACCTGGATTAAATTTGATTCTATATCTTATGTTATACATTCCTACACGTCAGTATGAAACATGCAATTAAAAAATGATTAAAAGGCATGCTATGGTTTCATAGCCGAAAAACGACTCTAAAAAAAGATTATTAAAAAGGACGATATTTAATCCCAAACTTAAGATAATATAACAGTAATCATTGTAAACATTCTAAATTCATTTATTTACTGCTCTGGATCAAACCATCATTTCACTTCCAGCTAAAAATTTTAGTAAGATATTTATTCATTTTGAAATCCTTTGCCAGAAGTTTCCTTCTTTATTCCAGGTGAAAGCAGATTCAAACTGATATTTTGCCAACCGAATTATACAATATAACGTACAGACACAAGATTACACTTTTATATTAATAATTAACAGTGATGTCCATCTACCAGTTGAAAATTATGAAACTGAAATATTCATCTAAGAAAAGTTTGTCAAACGAAAGCCCTATAATTTCTAACAGGAAGTTCTTTAGGGGTAAATAAAAGAAAATGCAAGATTGAAGGTTTCAAATAGTCATTATTAGTCGTTTAATTTTTCATTGCTTATAACATTGTTTCTAATGTGCTCATAATTGATGTTAGAATTTGTAGTGATTTTATCGGTTTTAATCACAATTAAAAAAGCGACAGGTTCCTTCAACTAGTACTGTAACTACTACTACTACTACTACTACTACTACTACTACTACTACTAATAATAATAATAATAATATAGACAATAAAGAATGGTTTGATGGCTGAGCTTGTTTTCTAAGAGCAAACTAAGTGTAACGAAAATAAACAATGAATTGTTAACATATTGCTGCATTAGAAACGAACCATTCATGGCAGTAATTTACTGGATAAATTGTTATTTAAAACAAGTCACACTGCAAGTAAAAAAATATATATGTATACATATCTATTTAAGATTTTGTATATTTTGTTAAATCGTGCCAAATCAAATTCACAGAGAGACCCAATCAATTTACTCTGTCGATTAACATGACATTCATGTCGGAACCTGATCAAGAAACAGTTAACTGAAAACAATGCATCAAAAATAGATAAACTATAGCATTTAGAGTACTACTCAAAGACACTTCCTTTGTATCGTTTAAAATCATGTACAAATTTCAATATCCAGTAATTGGCTTTTGATGAGACCGGAAAAGTCGACAGTTACCCCGCAGAACATAATCATAAACGCAAATTATAGATCACGGTAAAATTCGTCCAACATTTTGCTCATGCTTTGACTAGGGACTTAAATATATAATTATATCATGCGTTGTATATTTAATATTGGATACTGAATGAATTTAAGCGATGGTTTACCTCTCTCAAAAATCCGCATGGCCGGTCGAATTTCTCCACTTTTCAAAATGGCGGCTGAATCGAAAATGGGGTGTCTGGAACAATCACGTGACCGACCGAATGGCAAGGGAATGTCATTTAGACTTTCAGAAAATGCAGACTGTTGTTAAGTTGAATCAGTCAATGTCTGTGATGGAATTGCTTTTCTCTCAATTACAATTGTATTTGGGGACTATTAATATGCAAAGCAGATCGTAATATGAAATGTTGCCCTGTCCCTCCAGACGCGGGTTAGACATAACATCACTGAAAGGTTAGTTGGCTCTTATCTTCAGTGGATGCATGCATAGACTGGTTTTATGCTAATACATAATAAATAAGTCTACATTGGCACAACCACATGATTTTTAGTCTGCTATAAAGAGAACACATTCATTAGTGTATCATATAGTTGATAATAGTGATAAAAATGAAGCTTATGCGATGCGACGAGAACAATGACGGCAAAACATTATCATCATCATCATCATCATCATCATCATCATCATCATCATCATCATCATCATCATCATTATTACTATTATTATTATTATTTTTATTATTATTATTATTATCATTATCATAATCATTACTACTACTACTATTATTATTATTATTATTATTATTATTATTATTATTATTATTATTATTATTATTATTATAATCAGCAACAGTAGCCTAATTATCATTGTCATTCACTGCAAGGAAAACGTGACAAAAATGCATGGATAAAGCTTTTTTAAAAGTATTATAATATTTTTAATGTGTTAGACTATTATTTTATCTTTTTCTAACACAGTCATTAAACTGCCAAAAAGTACTTAAATCACGTATCACTATGTATCCTGGATAAATATTTACGTCATTTTTATATCACATCTCTTACATACTTCATATAAAATAAATGTCTCTAGGTATGCATATGTTTATTCATTATTTTTTTTTAAATAAATAATTTTCAGTAGAAACGTTTGAAGATTGTGAATAACAAACTAGCCATTTGCTTCAACTTCGATAAATATAAAAGCTTTTCGGATGTGATAGGTACAGAAAATAAATTAAAGTAAAATTGACTTAGAGACATTGTGACGATATGATAAAATTATATTTTTTATCGAATCAAAACGGAAGGAAAATATGACTGAATGATTTAAAAGTTTTAATTAAATAACCTTGCTAATTAAAATAATTACGTGGCAAAAGTGAACTTTTTATTCATTCATTGTTAACATATACATTAAATTGAATTCAATTATATTATTCCATCAATCTGAACAATGTGAACAAATACTCCACCAATATGAACACTGTGAAAAATACTCCACTAATATAAGCACTGTGAACAAATACTCCACCACTCTGTGTACTATGAAAAATACTCCATCGATATGAGCACTGTGAAAAATACTCCGCTAATCTGAGCGCTGTGAATATTCACTAGATTCAGATTTCCTAAGAATTAAACATTTTACTCTGCATTCAGTATTTAATCAATTATCAAACTTATAAAATAAATAAATAATCACATTAATAGTTATTTAAAAGTAATGTGTAGAGAGGATAAAAGCAAGCTATATCTGTTATAATATATAAAACTTATTTGCAGTTTCTGTTTCAAATGTATTTATTTTATATATTCAGCTCTATTTTTATATAATGATGACTGCCACAAAATTGTTCAACGAAATTTTGAAAATTCTTTGTTTCAGTGATTATTATTATTTTTAATATGAATATATTACTAATACATTGAAAGAAAATGCTACATTTTCCATTCTTATTATGTTTAAGAGATTAACCTCCCCAGACTTTTCCTAAATATTTCTCATATTATGCAGACAACACGCTTTAGGGTGTACTGAGGCATATTTTTTGTTACCTTTGAAATGTAAAAGAACAATTACAAATCTCTTATTTATGATGAAGAAGAAAAATAAAATTATAATAGGTTATTTTGAACTGGAAAAATACATTGATACACGAGAATGTGTTTCCATTACGTGTGGTATATACATAGATAAGGAAAATGTATTTAATTATCTCTTTGATTAATTGTTTTTATGAACTTAAGTAGTATTCATTGACATTATATTTTTAGACAAATGAATGTGGGCGTTAATATTGACATTCAACTATTTGCAGGTCAAAGAGCTGAGACCGGATAGAATCGAGTATTTAAATGCTTGCGAAATTCAATAAAACTTAAGTCTAACCTTTATACCAGATACTAATGATTTCGTTATTGTACTGTTTTCCATGTATCAGTTCTATAGATGATTACTGTTATGCATGCATCAATTTATACTGTTATAAATGTATCAACTTATACTGTTATACAGGTATAACATTATACTGTTATAATGGTATCAATTTGTACTTTAATACCTGTATTCATTTATAACTAGACAAACACTTATATTGATTCAAACTGAAAACTTTACTTAAAATAGCCTTTCTAAAAGAGTATTAAAATCAATGCCTTTAGGGGAAAAAAATAATGACGGAAGTGAAAGTTCTTGTAATTTTCTGCGTATTTAACTATTTTTTTTGTAAATGAGTGACAAAATAACATGTAAACAAATTGCACTACTTAAAGTCATGTATGTGAGAAAAAATATTTCTTTCCTTCTGTCACGATAATAATGCATCTCATTATAAAATATGTTCCGTTTCCGTTATATACACTTGTATATGTAAATGTCTCTTTAAACTGATCACATATTCACACACCCATACGCATATACAAGTTAACAACTATATCAACTATTGAAATATTCTTACGCAATTTGAAACTTTATTGGAAACATTTTCTCAGAGCCTAACACACGAATATATATTTAGTGATCCTTTTGGGCGCTGTTTGTACTCTGGTCACATATTTCATGTATGTTTCTTTGGCTCTGCTCCCTCTCAAAATATTTTGAACTTTTTTTGTGTCAAATAATAAGTAGGCAATTTTGTAAATAATAATTAAACCGATTGATAGCAAAATGGTACTCCATTAGTTACAGATAATTTTCTATCACGGAAAATTATATTTCATATTTTGTATTTAACCTTTACCTTCAAACAGTAAAAAAGTTTTTCTGTCTCATTCGTATGTTATCAACACATCGTATTTTTTTTTAAATTTCGTTGACAGAACTCACACACATATACACAAATATACAATTACACATTCAAAACAAATATACATGTGTTTAGTTAACATAAGGTTTATTCTTATGTTTTGGCAGAAAGATGTAAGAAAAGTAAAATCAGGTAAAATGTAAATTGTACAAACATCCTTGAATTATTAATTTAAAAAAACCCAGTAAATATCTTCCTCTTACGACCTATTGTTGAATTATTAGAGGAAACATATTTTTCTACAATCCAATTCATGAAAGCACATACGGCGAAATTAGATGGATTACAATTATAAAATTAACTCACTTTCTTTTCTTTGTTTTGTCATGAACTTTAAAATATCATCATAAATGAAAAACATTTACATATATACACATGATAAGTAACTTTATTAAAAAAATGAACCTTTAAAAAAAAACGAGGACGATCCTATCTTTAAATTGTTTTATTTTTTTAATTTCGACAAATTTATCATTCATTACGAGATCAAAGAATTAACGTGTATTTTTGTATTTATAATAGTATAGCAACAACTGTACGATGTATATAATTATGGCATTTGTCACCCTTTGCTGAGCAAATCTAACATTTGTTAACCTCGTATATATATATATATATATATATATATATATATATATATATATATATATATATATATATATATATATATATGTGTGTGTGTGTGTGTGTGTGTGTGTGTGTAATTGGAGATATTTAATTTTTTATGATAAAACTGGAAGCTGATTAATTTTCAAACACGTCTAAATTTTTAAAAAGGTTTTACATTTATCAAATAAATCATAAATAGGTTATATCATCAATTTATGTCTGTCTTTGGTTTTGTTTTTGCTGCATAATTCCAATTCAAGAAGTATTCCTGATATATTAAAAAATAGAGATGTAATTTAAATATTATTTTGTATACTATCTTAACATTTAAAGGAGTAAAAATAATATTTAAAATTTTTTTTGTAAACAGGTAAATCGAAATTATTTAATCCTAATTACTCCAGATTCTTCAGAAACTAGATGTTATCGGTTAAATAAGTTAATTGTAGTATTTCGTCTCAGTAATTAAAACCATAACTGGCATATTTTATTACATTTTAGAATGTAATACACGCAAAAAGTTCAGGAATGTAACCTTTCAAAAAAAATGCAAAATTGAAAAACTGTATTATATGAAGTAAATTAATTTGTGAGATTCGTCCTCATTTTCAGCATTGAACAACGTGGTATACAGAAGAATGTCTTGTGGTTTTCATCCTCATTTTTAGCACTTACAATGTGGTATAACAGAAAAATGTCTCGTGGTTTTCATCCTCATTTTCAGCACTTACAATGTCGTATAACAGAAAAATGTCTCGTGGTTTTCATCCTCATTTTCAGCACTTACAATGTGGTATAACAGAAAAATGTCTCGTGGTTTTCATCCTCATTTTCAGCACTTACAATGTGGTGTAACAGAGAAATGTCTCGTGGTTTTCATCCTCATTTTCAATATTAACAACGTGGCATACTTTGATAACACTGGGGTGTGCTAGAGGACCTCGGTTTCCTATATCTCACATGAGTTAAGAGAACAAGATACATTTGTACAGATAACATGTATGCTTACTAGTGGCGTTAAAAATTATTTAAAAAATTCTTTTTTTAATTCAGAAATAGGCAGTGCATATTATGTTAGGAGTCTAAAACTGACCTTTTGGGAATCACATAGTACGTGCCCAAAATGTAAAGTTTCTGCAATTACTAACGCAACGTGTAGAAAGTCAAGCATACAAGATTGCGCATCATATGGCGTTTCAAATTGTCCTTCCATTTGAAACAAACCTTACATAAATTTAAATACATACGAACGCGTTATCTCAGTCCTAAATGAAACAATTTAACAGACAATTCCTTTCTAGCAATTTAAATTATAGTGGTTAACTTACATAAAATTATAATGTAGTTTGTTTTATAAATTTGAATGGATTTAGATATCTATGACTTGCAATAAATAATTATATCTGTAATAAACATACCACCAAAGGCACAATATTTAATGTAATATTTCAAATAATTGAGTACAGTTCATAAAGTACATAATAATAATAATAATAATAATAATAATAATAATAATAATAATAATAATAATGATGATGATGATGATGATAATAATAATAATGATAATAATAATAATAATAATAATAATAATAATAATAATGATAATAATAACAATAACAATAACAATAATAATAATAATAATAATAATGAGGACTTTGTATAGTGCCTAATCTTTAGAAGTTCTAAGCGCTAAAGCATAATAAAATGATCAAATTTGAAGATTCATCCGTCATAAAAGGAACTATGTGTATAGTTTGTCCTTGAAAACATGACTTATGAGGGCTAAATGTCATTTTTTTTAAAAATTTGTTCTCAGATATAAAATATTGTTTAACAGCAACTAACAAATTCAGTGATTTTCACAGCAAAATAATGAAACAGTTTAGAACAAAGTTTATACATTCATCCTATGCGATAGCTGAATATTTGTTTAAAGCATAATTTAAATTTACCGTAAGATATATGTATGGCGGAGATATCATTACATAAATTATATATTGATTTTCAGCACCAGACAAGAAAAGAGAACTGTCCTTGTTTATATTTCTGCTCGCAAAGGGACAATAGTTTACGCTTTTATTCTTCAAAAACATTGGCCATGCTAATCTGAAAGCAACATTTTAATAATTATAAACGGTCTTAAAATGAAGTACTTTATTTTTTCTACGCAGTTTATATATATGATGTGGACTGTTTTGTACTTGTCATTACAATTTTGAATTTGGATTCCCGGTCTTTATTTGATTGATTCTGTATTAGCATGCGGGGGGGGGGGGAGGGATGTCCATCGGCTATGTACTACGTGCGTTTTAGCTGGAGAAGAACATTATAACGATGAAATCAAATGCAATATCGTCAGACATGTACAAATAATCATCAATGGCACCACTCATATAACCTATATTTTAGCAGTGTTGTCCTATCAATAGCGCATTTGACGTATTAATAAATATAATTCGCTAAAATCTTCCAAGCCTGTGCTTAGAAATTTGCAAAAGGTTTGTTTTTCTGTCTTGTTTCTAAGTAGTGTTACACATTTTGTACACATTTGGAGTGTTTTCTCTCTAGGAACCGAATTGAACTTGTTGACCTCACAGTTATAATCTGAATTGGATTGTATTACATGTTAGAAACAAAATATCCCCTTGGTAACCATTCTTTTCAATACCTATTTTAACCGTCCATGTCAACTATCCTTTTCAACTGTCCGTTTCAAGCACATATTTCAACGAACCATTTAAACCACTCATTTCAACCACTCATTTCAACCACCCATTTCAACCACTCATTTCAACCACTCATTTCAAGCCCCCCATTTCAACCAACCATTTACCCCCCCCCCCACATTTCAATCTTCCTTATAAACCACCCATTTCAACCATCTTTTCCGTCCACTCATTAGATTTAATTTTCACTTTCAAATGACTTTCGCCAAATGACATATTTTAAATAGGATTTTCTCTGCAATGTAACATAGGCTGATTCAAAACGGTGAACGGCTCAAGGTACTGTTGATTGCTGGATACAATAAGTATATAGCTAACCTATCCTTAAAATATTTCGTGCTGCATGAAAACACAAACATTTAATTTGGGAAAAAGTTTAAAAATGGCAAGAAGAATAAAAGAATATACGTGGTTGGTATCGAAATATCTGGAGCAAAAACAACAGAAACACATATCTTAATATACAAGTCAGACACTACGATACCAACGTGAAGCCTGTTCTCTGTTATAGATCAGAGACGGTACGTCATCAAAAAGATAACAAGCAACCGGAAGAGCTTTTGACTCACGTTTCTTGGCATGATATCTCCAATACGATATGGTCAATTGTGGTTTAATAAAATGAGGACGAACATCATTTTTAACAACAAATCTTTGAAGCTGTTGTTTCGAGACGAAACGACCATTTAAAGGCAACGTTAGGGAAGATCTAAATTGCAACACGAAAGAGACACTTCTTAAGAAAGTGGAAACAAACAAACGGGAGCAGTGTAGAAAACGAATATCGTTTTGCAGCACATCAAATTGTAACGGAACAATGTCTCAGAATCTTTAGGAGATCATGTCGATTAGTAGCAATTCAACATAACATAACAACATGATGATGACTAATTAATTAAGTACACATGCATAATATTGCACCTTAGACTGACCCATAGTCTAAGAGTGTCTTTGGAACTTCCGATAGTCCGTTATTTGTTAGAAAAGAATAGACAAACGAGACGGTAGCCTTTGTTTATGAGTTTGTTAAATGATATTATTTGGTGGATATGCCAATTTCATTGAAATATAGTCTGAAATGAAAAAGAGACACTTCTTAAGAAAGTGGAAACAAATAAACGGGAGCAGTGTAGAAAACGAATATCGTTTTGCAGCACATCAAATTGTAACGGAACAATGTCTCAGAATCTTTAGGAGATCATGTCGATTAGTAGCAATTCAACATAACATAACAATATGATGATGACTAATTAATTAAGTACACATGCATAATATTGCACCTTAGAATGACCCATAGTCTAAGAGTGTCTTTGGAACTTCCGATAGTCCGTTATTTGTTAGAAAAGAATAGACAAACGAGACAGTAGCCTTTGTTTATGAGTTTGTTAAATGATATTATTTGGTGGATATGTCAATTTCATTGAAATATAGTCTGAAATGAAATTTGCTGTGAAATTTTACTCATTAACCAATATTTAAGACATATGCATAGCTACACGAATCATCTGACATGTGTACGGTTTAACATCGGCTCTAGAGTATATTGGCATAATTATTTTTATGCTTCCACCAAACAGCATACAAAAAATATAAACCAGGATTTCACATTGATTGAAGACATTAATAAATATGAGAAATCATACTAGTATCAATTGTTAAGAATGTTGATTTTTATTGTTATTGTTATTGGTGCAGCCGCTTTAGGTACTGGTTTGCTAAGAAGATTTTTTTTATTGCGCGACATTTCCGGCTACGAAAACGAACAAAAGATTCCCGGCTCTAATGATACTAGTCTTATGTTTGAGGTATCTAAGAACTGCTAAAAAGGGATGTCATTAATTTTCTTTTTATTGATCCTAGTAAGCTTGGGAATACGTTCAACTTCACTGCGTTAAGCTTCGCTGTGGTGTTGATGTTTAATCTGTATTCTTCCTAATGTTCTATGTTTGTGACTTCTTTTGTCACATGCAAGATATACTGAGTACGATTGGACGATTCCTGACAAAGGAAGTTCCTTCATTACTGACAGTTACTAAATTGCCTGATCAATGTAGGTGATGAAAATACACAGCAGAATTGTAATCATACAAACCATGGCAACCCTTTGTATTTATTTTGCCGTTAAACCATCGATTCTACAAAAACCGGTGTCATTCAGACAAATTTCTGAGGAAACTCGTTTTGAAAGATAAGAACCAGAACAAATATGTACAATTAAAACATTCGCCCATTCTCTAAGTACACATGTAACCTCTGGCACAAAAATGCAACCAAAAGTGCTGAATATTGACCAATATATAAGTGTGAAATTACATCTCATAGTGAATTAATGAGATATATTGTACCTTTTTTCACAAGCTTTGGCATCGTGTATGCGTTCCAAGTTATGACGTAGTTATGCCCCGCAACACAATATAAAATAGCATACAGCGATTTTATCTCAGAGCTATATAAGTAACAATTTTATGTGACTGAGAATGGACAAAATTTATCTCAAGTCCACGTTAATGAGGATGAAAAAGATTAACTTTCCTTGGAGCTTGGTTGATAAAAGGCAGCATTTTATGTTGGACGAAATTTATCTTTATCTTTTGATATTAAGATTTCCTTCTCTATGATTTCATCCAGTAAAAATACACGTCAGAATAATCGCAGTTTTACTTATACAGATACAAAAGAAAAGAAAGTTGCTCCTACCTTGTGTCAAGACAATTTTAAACTGTGTCAAAAAGGTCAATATCGTTTTTTAAATTATCGGATTCAGAAGGCATACAACATCATGTTAATGTAAATATTTTGCATAGTCATTTGTTGCAGGATCTTATCCGGAAGAAGAAAGAAAGAAAGAAAGATAAATCAATAAAAGAAGATAAGTGGCACACTGTGATGGCTTCACGTCGTTTCGTGTACATCTACGGAGTGCAATGATTCTATATGAATGCTGTTTTGCTGAAATCAAAATATCTGTATCGATCTGTCAGAGAATACAAGAAAAACAGCAAATGTGTTTTTGGTCTTCCTTTAAATTAGGTGTATGGAAGGCAATTTTCACAGATATACGATCTGATATTCTCTCCAGTTAACTGCAATACATTACAGGTCAGTCCTGTGCGTTTCTAAGCTTCGTCTTCATTGATTTGTCGTCATAGTTACGAGTCATTATATTTATTATTTTGTAAATAGTAATACAATTTACTTTGCTAAGTAATAATAGTAAGTAGCTTATTATTAATTGCGTAAAAGAAAATTAGGTGTTTTTAATGTCCAACTTTAACATAGGCAGCACTAAAATCTTCTTTGTCAGAAAACAAGAAACAAAAAAAGGAAATTACTTTGCATTAATATGCACTTTTCACTTTCTTTTATGCTAGAGAGATATAAAAAATATACATAATTAAAACAAGATTTATATATACATTCCTGTTACTCAGGTAAAAATTGAATTCACTGAGGTTGTCTTGTTATTACAACCGTGAACCGTGATATATTTTGAATAATCTTTTGTACGGAACATAAAGTTTGCTAAAATACTAGTACTATCTTTACTAATTAAAAGACACTGTTTCCATGACAATACTTTATCAAGGGTACACAATATCATGACACTACACAATTATATTTGATATGCTGATTACAGCTTGTATTTTGGCTCAAGAAGTTACAACTTTTGAGCTATATAATGATTACGAGATATACACAACAGCGCCGATTGTTATGTACCGGTAAGTGTTTGTTTATTTGTATATTTGCTCCAATATGTCTTACAATATTAGTAGAGTTAATTATCAGCGGGAATTACAAACGATTGAAATCACTAACCGTAGGACTGTAAAATAGGTAGTCGAAAACATTTAGCATGTCCCTTATCTTAGACGTGGTACAGACGTAATTAGATGCACGTTTCTTCAGAATATCAACCCTAATTTACTATAATCAGCAAAAAAGTATTATCTAGTTTAAATGAATTCGTTTTTTTTCTTTATGACCTTTTCCTCACTGCAAATATGTGTTGTGCAAAAAGTGTATTTGAGCCACAGTCTCATCCAGGATATATTTAGTAACGAAATTAAAGTATCAACAGTTATTTGAAAGAGGAGAAAGATATTTAATACTATTATTATATTATTACCAATATGACTAACAATAACATCAAGAAATTGCAAGCATTTATTTAAAAGCGTATTTTTTCGCGAATTCATAAATTTGAAGGAAAAAAGCAGCAATAGCAAATATTGAATATTTCCAGCCTGTGTGACAAATGCATTCCAAGGTTAATGTAAATATTTCAGAACACTTCCCTAAATCTTGTCCGGTGGTCATGAATGTTTAAACATTACAAGGCATGTGGTGGCAGACGATATTGCACTGCTCAGCAATTATTGAATAGTTCTACTCCTGTTTATTTTGTCACAATTCCGTCCAGTTAGAACGCCACCTTTTATACAGTTCTGCCATATTGTCCCACATGGCATATGGACTTAAAGCATAATTATTGTTTCTGGAACCTGACCCATTAACGTAGGTTTTATCTCTTTTTAGGGCATTTTTCCTCTCTGTTTGCGTGGTGAACCGTTGGTTTGATTTCGGCATTCTTGGTACAGATTTAAAGGATTTTTAAAAGAAAAAAATTAGAATAAGAGAATTATAGCGTGATTCTCTTTGAGCATATTGCTATGCAGTACACATTGAGCTTTGGGACACTTAGGTTAACCTGGTAGTGAAGTCACTTATTACACAGCATCCACTCCATAGAGCATTGGGACACTTAGGTTGACCTGGTAGTGAAGTCACTTATTAACGCATGATTTGTTTTTCAATTTTGGACACCAAAAAAACAAACGTGGAGAATATAGAAAAATAAATGTGTCTGTTTCCTGTCCGTTCTTACTACAACAGGGAAGGGGAGGGGGTCGTAGCCCTTATATCTATTTTTTTCAGAACACCATTAAAGCCATAAACCTAAAAATTACAACACGTCTTGCATGTTTTATTTCAAATTACATAATCTGATATTTTTTTATTTAAGTTGAAAAAGTTTATAGGTTCAATTTCCATTTGAAAGGGTGTAATTTTGATACTGAAATATTGGCATTTGTATGTCATTTAAGTTATCTCGGTATTTACTTATGTGACACTTTATTTTTTTTTTAAATTTCTACTCGCTTTTCAGGGCTTCGTGTTCAGTTTCCACACACTTGAAATTCCGAATGGGGTCTTTATTCAAATCGCATGTAAGTAAGTCTAGAATGAAATACATACCTTTCCACTGCCAGTTTTTGTTGCAATTTTAATTTACAGGGTGTGTCACTGTAACAAAGGCTAACTTCAGATTGTAATTAACCGTTCTACTTATTAGTTTTAAATGGCGCTCTTAAAAACACACCATAATTTTTGTAAACGTCATTGGAAGTAATTTTGTAAAATTGATCTTAATATTTACAGCACGTTTAAAATGTCCAACTCTAAACAAAAATCTCCATTCTTGTCTAACAGGTCGTGGTTCTGAATGTCAAATATAATTAAAGATATATGAGGATAATAGGATGTATAGACTTGAAATAAACCAAAAATGCTATATATAATTAGATTACTTATAGAAATATCTTTTCATTTTAGTATATTGTCATTTAACATCCTCTACAATTGCTAGGTAAATTGTGAATCCTACTCATTCACCGATTGTTTTCAAGATGATGTCAGCTTGTATACATGCCTAATTAGACATTTACCATGTACATGGTTGTACATACTTTATGGAAATCTCATATTACGTCTTAGTGAGTACCAAAACAAAATAATAAATAAATAAACAATTAATACTTTAGCATTTGCACTCAGGAAAGAAAGCAATTCCTGACTATCTGTTCAGCGTTTATTTATTTCTTTTATTGGTGACTCTGGGTTTTTGCAGTTCACGGGTCAATCAGCTTCTTAAGTACAAACGATCGTTTTGATATCAAATTGGCGAAGAGATTTGCCCGAAAAAAAGTTTTATTCGAAGAGACACTATTGTAACGGTTACATCATACGTGTTGCTAATATTTGCATACTTATACGATTTTAGACCTTCCGTAAACGAAACTTTCATTAGCTTCACATGGTCCCTTATCCCGTAAACAAAAATTATACGTAAACAGTTACACTTACATTTTATTGTATTACAGGCGTAAATACAACTCATCTTAGATTAAAAGGATAGGAACTAAAAAGTGTTCTTTTGTGCCGTTTCCCAAACCAATATCGCAGCTGTGCAAGTGCTTATGGTGGATAAAGGTTCTGCGGTAGACCGCATTCTTAACTAAATTGAACTAAATCAACAAGTACCCTTTTTCTTCCAGTGCGTGTACAGTTCATTCTTTGAAAGATTAGTTTAGTTTGCCTTAAGTATGTCATACAAACTATATAACAGGTCCCACAATTCACACTCCTATATGCAATCCCTATGCTATAAAAATTGATTGAAAGTGAATTTCTTTTTGCACGATTCTCAAAATATAAGGTCATCAACTTTCTCTCAGAATTATTATTTGTCTGTCTGTAACCGCCGTATTGTTACTGTCCCAAATAAACACGCTTACATGCCAAGCAAACGAATTAAACGACCAAACGAGGCGCAACGTAAACGAAACTACTATAATAAATGTAATGAGTTTACCAATTATCTTTTATGGCGGAACAAAGTCAAATCCCTCATTGTTAATCATGAACACTTTTTTTTCAAAGAAGAAAGAAGAAACTCTGATAACGAAGCCAGTAATTCCAAGTCCATATGAAAGTATAGTTAGCCATACTGATAACAATGATATTGCAAACCAGCTGAAGCTCTTTTGTAAAACTATTTCCCAAACATTAGATAGGTCTAATTTTACGGAGCCTAACTTAGAGACAAACTTACTGCCTTCGTGAATGAAAGAATATCCAGACATCAACATCTCTCTAATTACCATAACGTATACTATTGATGTTATCAATAAAAGACAGTAATAAATCAGCGGGTTTGGATGGAATTTACCACAAAACTCGGAACATGTGGCTGCATCAATCTATGAGTCATTGAAAGAAGTCATTAGCTGTAAGTATCACATTCTGTACTTTTCACGAGTCATTGAAATTAGCAAAAGTATTCGCAATTTATAAGGGACACGCAAAGAATGACCCTCCCAACAATCTACCCATATCTGTTACATCTGTACTTTCCAAAATGATTGAAAAAATGTCAGCAAGTGGTCTTTTCAGATATCTTAACAAGTACCAACACATCCGCTATTCACAATTTGCTTTCCTACAGATGAATTCATGTTTAATTTCATTGGCGAAACGTTTATTGCTGGGGCTATTAGCGCTCAAAAGCATTCAAGTTGGCTGACCACTTTGTGCTCATTAAAAAGCTACCAGAGTACAAGTTTTCTTTAAAATCACTTGGTTGACGTGGTATTCACTAACAGACTTCGTTTATGTGTGTGTGGGGGAACAAACTTCCGATTATTTTAATATTTTAAACGGTGTTCCGCAAAGATCTATATTACTGCCTCATCGTTTTCTACTTTTAATCAATGCCTTGGCCTCATGTTCAGTGTAGTCCAGCAAAGATCTTTTAGCTAACGACAATAAACTATATTCATCTGGTAAATCTCTTGATTCCATTGAAAAAAAAACAAATTGACCTTAACTATATTTCAGTTTGGTGTCAAAACACATAATTCATATTAATGTAATTAAAACAATCTGCATGGAACAAGACATCGCCTAACCACTAACATGGATTTACTTTTAACTAAAAAATGCTTTGTTTAGTGTGAACATTACGAGAAACTAAACCCCTAGACTTCTGATTTGATCAACATCGCAGCTGGAATGCACATTACGATTAAAGTTGTGCAATTGTCGTCAAAATAATAATTCTAATAATAATTAAAATTAGTGGCGAAATGTCTACCTTTCCAGTCATTTGAACTGTATTTCTTGCGATACACAATATATACTACCACTTCTAGAGTACGGGTGTACCACATGAATCGATTGCTTGCTTCGTATAAAGCAATTTTCGTTTGTAAATAAGTAAAAAAAACGTTTTTTCCCTCAATGTTTTCTAAAAGTTGGATTTGCCAGAATATATTTCACATCTTATTTGGCCAAGCATGTAATTAAAGGTTTATATACAAAATACAAACGGCGCTGGGAGCAAAGCAGACCAGGCAACTGGCTTTGTGACAGTTGGGGAACAAAACCGCAAGGATGTCCCCACCCCGATAGTGGAACTCCTGTCGCCAAAAACATGGATTAGAGTTGGATGCTGGAATGTGCGAACGCTCAACCAGACTGGAAGGTTGGCACTAGCAGTGAGCGAGTTGAATCACTACAACCTGACCCTCATGGGTGTAACAGAAGCTCGATGGATTGGTACCGGCAAGCAGAAGTTGAGCTCCGGAGAAGTCATCATCTGGTCCGGAAGGAAGGACAGTGACCACCGGGAAGGAGTCGCCATTATTATTAGCAAGAACAAGGCCAACACCGTCTTACAGTGGAAACCAGTAAATGAACGCCTGTTGTACGTCAGGATGAACTCCAAGTACGCCAAACTATCAGTTGTAGTGGCCTATGCACGAACAGACGGCGCGGAAGAAGAGGACAAAGACACTTTCTACCACGCTCTTCAAACCGTTCTAGAGGACGTCCCCCGACATGACGTGCTGATGTTGCTTGGCGACTTCAATACTAGGGTTGGCTGCAACAATAAAGATAGAGAGAGGACCATGGGACGCCATGGAATAGGCATGATGACTGACAACGGAGAAAGGCTGGTCAACTTCTGTAAAGAGAATGATTTGGTCATAGGAGGGACTATGTTCGAGCACAAGGACATCCACAAGTTTACATGGACGTCACCAGACGGCAGAACCCAGAGCCAGATCGACCATATCATCATCAACGGTCGGTGGAAACACTCTTTGCAGGATGTGCGAGTGATGCGGAACGCTGACGTTGGCAGCGACCATTTTCTTCTGGTGGCCAAGGTGACTTTGAAGCTTAGGAAAGTTAGGATAGGGGTCTCCAGGAATAAACACTTTGATGTGGTCAAGCTAAAGAATCCAAAAGTGAAGGATGAATTCAGGCTGGCTTAAAGGAATAGGTTTAGTGCTCTAGGAGATGAGACAGCGCTGACCATCGACAATTTTAACAGAGCAATGAAGTAAGCAGAATAAGTTTTAGGTTACCGGAATAATAGGAAGACAGATTGGATACCAGAAGAGACATAGACTCGCATAGAAGAGAGAAGACAGATTAAGAAGAGACTTTTGGATTCAAAATCACCAAGACTGAAAGAGAGAATTTTGCAGGAGTATGGAGGAAAAGACAAGGAGGTGAATAAATCAGCAAGAAGAGACAGGAGAGAATTCGCAGAGAGGCTAGCAAAGGAGGCAGAGGTAGCAGCAGGGCAGAAAGACATGAAAACGTTGTATCAGAACACAAAGAAACTGAAGGGCGACTATAGTCAGCACCACGATCTTCCAGTGAGAGATGAAGTTGGAAACTATGTCACACTGGAGGAGGAGAAGATGAAAAGATGGAAGCAACATTTCGAGTATATCCTGTATCGCCCAGACCCACCCGTACTCGCTGACATTCCTGAAGCAGAGGAGGACCTTGACATCAATTGCGACGACATCACTGTTGAGGAGGTCAAGCAGGCCATTCACAAGCTGAAGAATGGGAAGGCACCTGGCGATGATGGAGTGTGTCCCGAGATGCTGAAGGAAGAAGACAGAGAGACTCTGAAACTTCTTTGCCAGATTCTCCAAAAGATATGGGATAGTGAGAAAGCACCAAATGACTGGAAAACCGGAATCATAGTTAAACTTCCCAAGAAAGGAGATCTGGGAAACTTCAACAACTGGCGAGGAATCGAATTGCTATCCCTCACCAGTAAGATCTTTAGCCGCATCATTCTTCAACGCATCACAACAGCTGTGGACGGCATCCTACGCCAGGAACAGGCAGGCTTCAAGAAAGGCAAATTTTGCATCGACCACATCTTCACACTGAGGCAGATACTTGTTTTTGTTTTGATACTCCTTTTTCTACTCGGATCTGTTTTAAGATTTTGTGTTGGTTACTTCTTTCATATACCAGTGTTGTTACTAATTAATAGATTCATTTGTTCTTTTGTACATCCATTGTGTCATATCTCTTTATAACTCAATTCAATTAGTTCAAATATCATCTTTCACTCATATACATACTCATCTACTCAGTCGTGTATTGACCTTATTCAATACTGCTCTCCAACGTTAATGTTATGTTCAGTCTCCCATTCGTGTTCAATCACCCACCACTTTCATGTATGCTCTCAATTGAACACTATGTTTTTCAATCATTAATTTGTAATTTATGCTCTTATTAATCTGTGTCTATTGGTTTGCAAAGCTGATGTCTATCGTATACCGTATTAAATACTAACTGCTGCCAAATCTACAGCTTGTACTCTAACACCATGGAGGATTTTATTATGGATGATTGTTTTCTGTGTGAGAGTAAGTGTGAAAGGCATGCATATGATAAACATAAGGTGATAATTAATTCATACATTCCTGTACAAGAACATGTATATGTAAACGTTATACTGTTGTTATGGATAATAACATAAAAATTATATCTATAAATGTTATAGGCCTGCAAGGTTCAGTCTTTAAACGAAGGGACATTTTCCACTGGGTAAAACAAAAGAATGTATCTATAGTATGCTTGCAAGAAACTCATAGTACAAAGAATGATGAGTCTTATTGGGCAGCGGAATGGGGATACAAATGTATATTTAGCCATTGTTCTAACAATAGTGCTGGGGTAGCAATATTTTTTAGAAATACTTTTGAATTCATAATTCATAGAGAAAGATGTGACGGTCAAGGTAGATTTATTATTTTAGATATTACAATTAATGGTAACAGAATAACCCTTGTAAATTTGTATGGTTATAATGACGATAAACCTAGCTTTTTTAGAGAGTTAAAAGAGGAGATCTTACTTTTTGAGAACTCATCAATTATTATGTGTGGAGACTGGAACACTGTTCAAGACCTAGATTTGGATACTTATAACATTTTACATGACAAACACCAACAGTCCAGGGCAGCGATTCAAGACCTCAAAAACGAATTAGAATTAATTGACCCCTGGCGAAATTGCAATCAAGACTTAAAGATGTATACCTGGAGGCAAAAGTCTCCCTTGAAACAAAGTAGATTAGATTACTTTCTTGTATCAGATGACATTCACATGAATACAGTTGATGTGCGTATATTACCAGGGTATAAGACTGATCATTCAGCTGTTGTGTTAAGTGTGGCATTCTCAACGAGTCCAAGAGGAAAAGGATATTGGAAATTTAACGCCCAACTGTTGAAGAACATTGAGTATACTGATTTAGTTAAAAAGTGTATAACTGACTTGGTAAATGAATATTATGTAAGGGGAAATAAAGATGACTATCTTCATGTTTATCTATCCTGTAATGATCAAATGTTCTTTGAAATTTTAAAAATGAAAATAAGATCTGAAACTATATGTTATTCTATTAAGAAAACAAAAGAAAAACAGAAAAAATTAAAGGAAATTGAACAGGAAATAATAGAAATTTAGGGGGGACTGGTGAATAACATAGAAGGGAAAGCTTTAGAAAATTTAGAAAGAAAAAAGTTAGAATTAGAGGAAGCTAGGAAAAATTACATAGAAGGTGTTATATTAAGATCTAAAGCTAGATGGTACGAATCTGGGGAAAAAAGCACAAAGTATTTTTTAAGTCTTGAAAAAAGAAACTACGTCAATAAAACAATAAAGGAAATTATTTTAGATGATGAGACAAATATATCTGACCAAATTGATATTTTAGAAGCACAAAAACAGTTTTATATGGAATTGTATAAAAGTAGAACTGCTCAGCTTAATGAAGAGGCTACTCAAGAAACTCTAAATAGATTTCTTAATCACAATATTAAGCTTAGCCATGAAGAAAGAGAATCATGCGAAGGTCTGGTAACAATTAATGAAGTCGGCATGTCTCTAAAACGGATGGAAAATGGAAAAGGTCCTGGCTCAGATGGATTCACTGTAGAGTTCTATAAATTCTTTTGGAAGTATCTTGGGGGATTTATATGCAGATCAATAAATTACGGATATACTGTAGGTAAACTTTCAGATTTTCAGACGCAAGGAGTTATCACATGCCTACCAAAGGAAGAAAAAGATAGAAGATATTTAAAAAACTGGAGACCGATATCACTTTTATATATTGACTATAAAATTGCTTCGGGAGCCATTGCAGCCAGGATTAAAAAGGTTCTTCCATCAATAATCAGTGATACTCATAAAGGATTTATGAAAGGTAGATTCATTGGAGAAAATACTAGGTTATTATATGATATCATGGACCAACTTGAGAATGAAAATAGATATGGTTTACTATTGTTAATAGACTTTGAAAAAGCCTTTGACTCCATTGACTGGACCTTTGTGGAAGAAACTTTAAAATCTTTTAATTTTGGTGATTCTGTTTGTAAGTGGTTTAAACTGTTTTGTAATGACTCTAAAAGTTGTGTTATAAATAATGGGCATATGTCACCATTTTTTAGACTAGAAAGATGATGTCGTCAAGGAGATCCCCTTGCTCCTTATTTGTTTATCATTGGGGCTGAGATTTTAGCTATAACGTTAAAGCAAAATGTAGATGTACGGGGATTGATCTTTGACGGCACTGAATATAAATTGGGTCAGTATGCTGATGACGCTTTTATTCTTCTTGATGGATCTCAACTTTCTCTTAAAACAACTATGAATATCTTGCAGAGTTTTTATCTATTATCTGGACTTAAATGTAATATAACAAAAACAAAAGCTATCTGGATTGGAAACAGGAAATTCTCCAATGAAAGAATATGTCCAGAAATGGGCCTAATTTGGTCCTATTCAAATTTTACACTACTTGGTATAGAATTTTCTCTAGATTTACAGCAAATGGTGGAAATTAATTATATGAAGAAACTGACAAAAGCTAAACGAATACTGGCAAGCTGGAGTCAAAGACATATGTCGTTAGTTGGTAAGGTAATTGTGGTAAAAACTCTTGTTCTGCCGATATTCATACATCTTTTTTCAGCACTTCCAAATCCATCAGCAAAAGTTGAAGCAGAACTAAATCGCGCACTATTTAAATTTGTATGGGGTGGAAAAGTAGAGAGAATAAAACGCGATATACTAGTATCTCCAGAAAACGAGAGAGGACTAAATATGATACACATGTTTTCATTCATTAGATATATTAAGATAAGATGGGTAAAACGATTGCTGGAAGGGGAGAATGGAGTGTGGCAAACCTTAGTCAATTCAACTGTATTCAGAAATAAAAAGAATATTTGGATTTTGGGGAGAAGGAAATTAGAAGAACTTAATAAGCTCATTAAAAATAGTTTTTGGAGAGATGTAATTTTGGCAATATCCAATTGGAAAGAGGAACCGCAGGGTCCAAATGAGTATCTATCTATGAATATTTTAAACTTTGTCCCTACTAAATTGTTCCATCAATACAATTCATGGAGAGAGGCTGGTTTTGAAAATCTGAAGGATCTAATAGATGATAATGGCAATTTAATATCTTTTGAAATAATAAAACAAAAAACTAGAAGTGATGATTTCCTAAAATACTTCTCCTTAATATCCAAAATTCCAAAAGCATGGAAAGATGGCATAAAAAAACATTTAGTACAAAATAAGTTTGAAAAGCAGGAAGATAAAAAAATGAACTTACAAAAGCAAAATTCACTGAAGTTTGTTTACAAAGATCTTTTAAAAAATATAAAAGGCAACACACTGCTAAACATGAAACTTGGATACAAGTATTTAATAAAAGTATAAGTAGTGAAGAATGGTGTAAGATATATATCCGAGCGAAATCATGTACAAAGGATACCAAATTGATCGCTTTTAACTTTAAATTAATCCATAGAATAATAGCTACTAATGATTTTCTGAAAAGAATTAATATATTAGAAGACAACAAATGTACTTTTTGTAAGAGTGAAAATGAAAGCATTGAGCATCTCTTCTATGATTGTAATATTACTTCACAGTTTTGGTACCGTTTTATTGAATATTTTGCAACTTTTTACCCAAATATTGCACATTTATCCAAGAAAGAAATATTTCTAGGAAGTGAAAATCTGGACTGTTTGTGTAATTTCTTACTTATTTTGGCAAAGTATTATATTTATACTTGCCGATTCAATATGAAAATCCTTCTATGTATGATTTTAAGCAAATAGTTGCAATGCATAAGAACATAGAAAAATACACTGCTATAGTAAATAAAAAGGAAGACCAATTTCTTCAAAAGTGGACCTCTATAATCAATATGTAATAGGTTTCTCATTTTATGCTAAACAGGAACATAATACTGCAATATATATATATATATATATATATATATATATATATATATATATATATATATATATATATATATATATATATATATATATATATATATATATAATGTATATATAATGGACTCACATATTGTTCAAACAATAAATATGTTGATCATATGCACGTGAGGGTGTGTGTGTGTGTGTGTGTGTTTCTTTTTTTCTTTCTTTTTTTTTTCATTTGCTGTAGATTATATTTATTATCCTAAGATTATTATAAATGTTACATTGTAAGGTGACCTTGGGATGGTTCACCGACCCAGTGGTCTACCTATTACGGGGATAATTAAAAAAAAAAAAAAAGATACTTGAGCAGTCTCATGAGTGGAATGGATCCTTTTATGTGGTCTTTGTGGACTTTGAGAAGGCCTTCGACAGCCTGCACCGAGCCTCTATGTGGAGGATCCTACGACATTATGGCATCCCCAAGAAAATTGTCAATGTCATCAGGGGTCCCTGTACGAGAACTCACTGAACCATTCAAGGTGGAAACCGGATTGAAGCAAGGATGCATTTTCTCTCCAATTCTCTTTTCACTGGCCATTGACTGGATCATGCGCCCACCACAGAGGGCAAGAGGCATGGAATACAGCGGACGTTGACCTCAATGCTGGATGACCTGGACTATGCCGACGACATCGGGTTGCTGGCAAGCAGACACCAGGATATTCAACAGAAGACACAACAGTTGGTACAGACAGCAAATACCATAGGTCTTCGAGTCAACATAGGGAAGAAAAAGGTCTTGAGGAAGAATACTAGAGTGGCAACCCAATCACCATCAACGACCAGCTCTTGCAAGAACTAGACGATTTCACTTACCTGGGCAGTAAGGTCGCCACGGATGGAGATAGCACAAGGGAAGTTGTCACAAGAATCGGCAAGGCCAACCAGACCTTTGCAATGCTGAAGTCTATATGGAGGACAAGAAACCTCAGTGTCCACACGAAGATCCGTATCTTCAAGAGCAACGTGTTGAGCGTCCTTTTGTACGGCTCAGAGTGTTGGAAGTCCACTGCGAACATAGAACACAAGCTCGAAGTGTTTCAAACCAAATGCCTGCGACGCATCATGAGGATCTTCTGGCCAAACACGATCTCAAATGAGGAACTTCGGTACAGAGCGGGTGCAAGCACCATCTCTGAGATCATTTTAACTCGGCGATGGAGGTGGCTCGGTTATGTCTGCAGAATGCCCCCTGACTCACTACCAAGGGTGGCACTGAGATGGACCCCACAGGGGAAAAGGAACCGTGGCAGACCCAAAGAGACCTGGCGACGAACAGTGGAGAGAGACCTTAAGACCAGAGGCCTCACCTATCAGACCGCCCCAGCAATAGCTGCCGACAGACGGAAATGGTGCTCCCTTGCTGTTGCCTCAAGCACCAGACGGCGCAGAGAGGATTGATATATATATATATATATATATATATATATATATATATATATATATATATATATATATATATATATACACACACACACACACACACATTTGGAGTAGATTTAGATACACCAAAGATATATTTACAAAATGACAAATGAGCTTTTTCAATATCATTGGTATCATAAAACCCCAAACCTCAGCTCCATAATTAAATATGGGAGCTATCTTCAAGTCATTACAACGAAGTGATAAAGTTGCATGTAATTTGCGATTTTGAATTACTTTGCTTCAAAATATGCGTAACCTTCATTCAGATCTTGTGATGACAGAGCATTCTGGCACAAATATCAGAATTTGTTTTAAGAAAATTTTCATCCTTAATACCTGTAAAATGATTCAATCTTTATTTCTATGGTGCAATAGTACCTGACTTCCTAGATAGCTACTGTAACCTCTCTGGACTGAATGAGTGATTGAAAGACTTATATATTCATACTGATAAAAACTGATTGAAAGACTTATATATTCATACTGATAAAAACGAAAGGCTTTCTAACAAAACAAACGTAATCAAAACCAAAATTGGAGAATGGTGACACATGTATTGAAAAAGTTAAAAAAATAGGAAAAAGGTATATTCAAAACAAATCATTTCTGTAATGTATAGTAGTCTTTCAATCACTCAATCAAAGTAAGCCATGTTGTTGATAACATCTATCTATCTATCTGTCTTTCTGTCCGTCCGTCCATTCATCTATCTATCTATCTATCTATCTATCTATCTATCTATCTATCTATCTATCTATCTATCTATCTATCTATCTATATGGTTTTCCCATTTGTTTTATTTATTTGTAACAGCATTTGTATAAGGCTGTACGTTTGTTTATGCTATTTCATTTACTTCAACATGCTGACAACAATAAGACCCTGCGCATCAGCAGCATTGACGGCAATCTCCGATCACATCACAAAAACGTAATGGATGTTCCCCGTTATGAATAACAGTCTTATTCAACTTACAGGTCATAAGAAAACTGTATATATATATATATATATATATATATATATATATATATATATATATATATATATATATATATATATATATATATATATATATATGTTTCCGTGTACTCACAAATAGATAAGTATTATCTGTAAGAAAAAATGATGGTCAGTACTAGATACATACAGAGGTCAGAAGATATATTGATGGAGACGAAATTATGAATGAAATTCCTCAAAGAAAATAAAGATCATATGATAACATCTGAAGAATAATCAGAAATAATCCATAAAGAGAAAAGCGGACATTTTCCACCTCCTTCTACTTCACCGCGTCCCCCCCCCCATTCCCCAGTAACCGGGCGCAGATCAATCTGATAATGATACGCTAGCAGCCACCAGCGTATCATGAAAGGATACACTGAAGACTGGGATTGATGGCCTCTGATCGCAGAAGTATTGAGTACATAAGTCAGTTTTAGACACAATTAACACCAACATATACATTATCTATTTTGATCTAAATAGCTGCGACTAAATATGACGATGTTGTTTTGATGGGTAAAAACAAGACAAATATCTCGTGCCTTTATGAAGATAAACTAAATCTGTGCTATCCTAACATATGACACTAGGTGTATTGTACAACTTATCAATGCTCCGTGAAAGAGGGCAAAATTGAAAACCTAAGCTTATATTTTGTGTTTAAAACAGTCAGGATAAAATATCCTTTTACCATTTTCTCACTACTCATTTTAATTACAAAACGTGGGAAAACTTCAACAATATGAAAAACTAATATAAAATGTATTTTTAAAAACTGTTCAACACTCGCACCCTTAAAGTAAAGATGCAAACAAAAACATCGACGTCAAGGAAAACGTTTTAATTCCATACTTTATTATAGAATTTTAAAAATATTGTTGAAATTATGTCTGTATTGGAAGATTAATGAGCATGTTTTGTATAGCTACTCGACAACAAACAAACCATAATTTTGTCTTACATTGTCTCACAGAATGCATGAAAAATGCAAACAAAAATATATTTATTTTATTGATTTTGAAAAGGACTTTCAGAATATATAATGAGTTGGACTATGGGAAAAAGTTGTTAAAAGTAAAATAAGGTTTCTGAAACTTATATCTAATATATACAGGGATACAAAATAATGCATAAATATTTCTAGTGTTCGTCCCCATATAACAAGAGTTCGTCAGTGTGACAGTCTTTCCGTACTACTGTCTTGATTGTAGTTTAAATCAAGTACTGTTATATGCGAGTGATATTTTTCGTATTATCTATAATAAAAAAGATCTTCATAACAAATAGTAATAACTGTGATAAATATGAGCTAAGTTAATGCTGGTCAAACTAAAGTTCTTATACTTGTTATCACCTGCCGAAAAGTCAGTGTCAGAATGGACATGCGAAAACAGACGATGCTTATTATCAAATTTATCTGGGAGTTATTAAAAGAAGAACTGGAATAGTTTACAAAGGCAGCGAAACAATCGGTCTCCAAAATTTGTATTGTTGTTGAAAACAATGATTATGAATCTTGACCTATCAAATGATTTATGTCTGAGACTATTGGGCAGAACTATGTTCCTAATATATATTACTGAAAAGACATTATGGATTTTTATAAAATGTATAATATCGAGAATTCATGCATATCTCTTAGAGGGATATCGCACTATAATAATTCCAGCTTATTATGTATGCTTCATGGTGAAGTAGAGAGAACAACAATGATACTTTAAAAAAATTTTGGTGTAAATTGATAGAAAGCAATTATGAAAAGGTATAATATACTCTCCGAATATATAGTATAATAAACAACAGTATATATATATATATATATATATATATATATATATATATATAGAGAGAGAGAGAGAGAGAGAGAGAGAGAGAGAGAGAGAGAGAGAGAGCAGAAAGAACAATCTATCTGATTTGTCATTTCAAAGTTGGAATACAATAAAAGTTGTATAGTAAATGTATTATTTGAATTATGATAATTATTTACTTCGTCTACGTACCAATTTACGAATCAGGTACTCTAAAGTTAGACCTTCAAATTATCTTTCATAAATAGAAAAAAGAAGATTGAAGAAAAACACCGTACAGAAGAACATTAGTATACTCACTGTACTGATAATTATGTGGTAAGGAGTTTCACTACACATTTAACTGCAAATCTTAAGAAAACAAATATTTAAATATCAGTGCTTTGTTTTATTCCAAGAAAAATGAACGCATGCACGTTCGTAAATTTATTATAGTTATTATAAAAAAACTAAATCTACAGCGTAGCTCAACAGTTCAATTCATTTGGACCTTAACTACGTATTAAGTGAAAATTATTTAATACGAATTAATAACAATTTAGATATATTCGACGGTACAAAATTTGCCTGTCTTACTTGCTGGTATTGTAGTCGCTTTATACATTTTGTGCATATAATTAATATAATTAATTGATCTTTTACATGTTCATGTATTCATTTTACCTTGTTTTGTAATCATCATCGGTCACAAGGGTGTTTTATCATCCGACAGTGAATTATAAGAAAAACTGCCATATATTGCCAGTTCCTTGATATAACAAGTAAATCGTCTAATACTGTATCTACTACACCGTCTACTGTAAAAACATTCTTCACTGAGACAAATTTGCTGAGATCGCGATTTGAAAGATAGGCCATAAAGTAAATATTTAGAATACTGAAGATCAACGGAAACGTTTAACTCTCACTTAAAAAATACATCGCGAAAGATGAGTGGTAAATGGGGGCTAGTTATCGCTCCTGTTAGTTCATTTTTCATCGCACGAGATTTTGAAATAATTATTTATGTCTTTTTATCATTCAGAGAATGTTATCTTATATTTATTCAGTCAAGTCATGCTTACAGTGAAAATAAACACACCTTAAAAAAGATTTACAGAGGAATAGCGCATTTAGTCTCACTTTAGCACTCTTACAGTGAAAATAAACACACCTTAAAAAAGATTTACAGAGGAATAGCACATTTAGTCTCACTTGAGCACTCGTAATTTTGTAAACCTTATAGAGTTTCTGCGCAAAGAAGCAAATAAAATTCAAAATGTATTTTCAAACGGTAGGAAATGCATGCCTCAACCTACCAACACTAAAGACTACGATAATAAATAAAAGAGATTTATGTCAGCAACTGATGTAGTGGCTCATTAAGACGAATGAAATAAATGTATAAAAATATAATATACTGGGATGAAGCGAAATCTATATATGCATTGTTACCTGTTTTAGGCTCTATAAAACAGTAACACAGAAAAATTAAAACAAAAAGCTTTGTAAAATTTAACAAATAATTTATGTCCCTTAAATCAAGTGGTAACAATGGAGAATAAAAACTTACAGTTTTAAGAATTAAATCCAAAAGTAATCAACGAATTAAATTACAAACGTCTTAGTAATGAAATGTTCGAGTCATGTTGGAAAATTCAAGATGAAAGACGGTGACGTATGCTGTAGTTTATAATGTGTTTATCTACAGTTCTTTGTAGCATCACAAAATTTAACACTCCAGTGTTGAAATTCAGAATAATGTGTTGATAAACTGACTTTGTCCAATAATTCTATATGAGCACATCACACATTTTCAGAGATGCTAATTAATCCTTCAAAATCCAAATGAACTGAAGAAAAGTTATAGTGGATTCAAGACTTGGCTAAAACAAATGAAAATGACTTAACGTCAGGTATAAAAGCCCCAAACTGAGAATATTTCACTAAAACAAAGATTATATCGTACTTTAGAACGCAGTTTCGAAAAGATCCACAAAATGGCGAAATCGAGAAAAAGAGAGGCTAATCGTGTTTATATCACGTACTCCTAACATGACCCTGACAAGAGTCAATCATTTTACTTTAGGAATAACAAGTAAAACCGTTGTTTCCTTCTTAATTCAATAGTCCCATCTTGACCTTGACAACAACCAATCATTTTTAAAAACTAAAAATAAAACCTGTTTATGTTTCCGCCACAACCCTGAATCAAAGTCAGGATCTAGGTCAACAATAGTTGTTTTACCAAAGAATGATTCAGGTCAACTGATTTTCTGAAAAAAATTATCTCCAGTAAATTAAGTTACCCTACAAACAGTAGCATGTAATAAAAAAGAAATAAAACTGACAAAGAGTTAAATTAAAATAAATATGTATTA
Source organism: Unio pictorum (assembly GCA_030141615.1). Lineage (NCBI taxonomy): Eukaryota > Metazoa > Mollusca > Bivalvia > Unionida > Unionidae > Unio > Unio pictorum. Next base: position 31,349,404 of record JARLTB010000113.1, on the reverse strand, counting down.
AATCAGATATACGTAACACTAAAGAAAAAGAAAGATTTATATGATAAAGGTTTTTTTGACCATAGATTAATTATACATGAGGTTTGAGAAAAACATAAAAAGTACTCTTATGAATTACAGTGTACATGAAACAATACATTTCTAGACACGGGACAGTGCATTTGCTATTAAATTATCTTTTCCTTGATGTGCCTGATATTAAGATTGTATTCCTGTAATAATAAACTAAACCTTAGTGGCTGAAATTTGAAGCTGTAATAATTGGCGCCATTTTAAGTATGGCTTTTAACTTATTAACAGCCTGTCGACACTTTTCATTTCAAAGGAACTTGTTTTTCTTATTCAATTCATTTGACAGGGACTTAGCAATTATAGAAATTTGGAACAAATTTTCCGATAGTACCCTTCCATACCTAAAAATCGTATCAGTTAATTTTTAATAACAGGCACGGAAAATTCGGAGATAGCCTTGACCTTAGTATATACATGTATATGATTAACTTGTCCATGCCCTACGATATGTTACACTAGCACGGCATGATTCACTTTTAGATAAATTAAATGTCAAATTTGCATCGGTGAGTCTGTCAAAGAATTTCCGAATTGTTGCTAAATGTTCTTTTCAGGTGTCGTTATAGATGATGACATCATCCATGTAAGCATAACAATTACCTAGACCGGAGGAGATCATATTCATAAGGCGTTGAAAGGTACTTGGCGACCCTTTCATCCCAAACGACATTACATTCTATTGGTAAAGTCCATCTGGAGTCACGAATGCCGAAATTTCATTTGTTCTTTGTGTTAGTGGAATTTGCCATAATCCTTTCAGAAGGTCAAATTTGGTGACATATGTGGCATTTCTGATCTTATCAATACAGTCATCAATTTATTGATAATGGAAATGAATCTGTCTTTGTCACGCTATTCACCTTCCCATAATCAGTGCACATACGGACAGATTTATCTGATTTTGGAACAAGTATGCATGGTGAACTCTAGTCACTTTTATTGGGATCTATGAAATCATTCTCAAGTAAATGCTGAATTTCTTTTATCAAATATTCCTGTTTGAGAGGGTTCATCCTGTACGGGTGTTGTTTCACAGGTTTGGAATCTACAATTTCAACGTCATGGAAAAATTTGTTTTCCCTTGAAGGAACATCTGTAATTCAATTACTAACTGTATGAGTTTATTTCTTTCTTGCTCTTGCAAATGTGAACATTTCTGGTCTAGATCTTTTCTTGATTTCTGAATTCCAAAGATTTGTCTCTCCAATGTCAGTAGAATCCGATGATATTCCGTCACGTAAATCTTCACTGAGTGGGACAGGTACAACTAAATAAATTGCATGTTTAGCATGGCTGTCCATTTCAATATACTGGTACTCAAATAACTTATTTAGATCCCAGAAACACTAATAGTTTTTTTTTTAACTCGTTGATTTTCTTCTTAACTTTGTAAGGAATATAAAATCTAATCTAAGGAAACATTTGATGAATAAGCAAGAGAGACAGAACTCCATTATCAGACTCAAAAGTTCTCTCCATAGTAGTTCTGTCAAACCATAGTTTAATTATGAACTTGAATCGCTGAATGCCAAATTCAATCATAATAGGCTGGAAAGTTCCATACCTAAAATTTGACCTTTGACCCGATTGTACAGATTTAGGAAGGCCAAAATCGAGTGAAATAAAGTTATCAAATCTTTTACTAATGTTTTAGATTTAAAAATCCTAAAAGGATTTGCCTCTGGAAACCATTTCGATGGTCAATATGTATTGGTTAAAAGGCTTGATCTTAGGTTAGCGACCAACACAATCTACCATACTTCTACTAAATGGTTCGTCAAATGCAGGAATATGTTGCAGACGAGCCTTATGTATCTTTTGATTGGGTTTTCCAACGATATGACACGTATGACAAGAACTACAGTATTTGGCTACATCACGTTTTATTTTTGGCCAATAATTGTGAGTCAAGGTCTTGTGATTACCTAAATGGCCAGCCAAAGAAATTTCATGGGCCAGACTAATTATTTCCTGTCTGTAAGGTTTTGAAAGTACAGCTTGATAGTTCAATGACAACTCATCACCAACAGGTACCTCGAGAGGCATCCGTTTTCTCATAAGAATTCGATTTTTAATGAAATAACAGAGCGGCACTTCAGTGGCTTCAGTTTCAGTAATGACCCTCTGAAACAAAAAGATCTCATGATCTTTTTCCTGTTGGATGACAAGTTATTGTCATTTATCACCCTGATTAGAATATAGAGATACATTAGTTAATAGATGATCACTGTGATCAATACCTTCTGATTGATCCAAACAAGGAGTGAAATTGACCGCATCAAAAGCCTGACCAATACATGTGTCAGCTAAAGGAATACTTTCTTTATCAACATCATTCTCAAGAGCTTTCTTTGCTATAGCTCTGGTAACTGCACAAGCTGGAATAAATCAGGGAATACTTTATCTTAATCAACGTTTCTGATCCTAACATATCGTGTCAGTTTTAAGTGGAATAACCACAACCTTTTCTCGAACTAGGTTGTTGCCTAGTAATAAATTAATGCCCTCTACGGGCAAAACATTGACTGTTCCGACTGTCACGGATCCGGAGACTAAATGAATGCCCTCTACGGGCAAAACAGAGACTGTTCCGACTGTCACACATTCTGAGACTAAGTCTGATGACAAATTTACACTATGACGAAGAAGATTAATAAAGCTGCACTCTACTCCCTGAATAAGAAAACTCTCATTAGATGAAGACATGTGTCCCTTGAAATTTTTAATAGGGGTGGGATTGGCCTAATCACCCAGAGTGATATTCGATATGAATGGTTCATAATTCTCCATAATGAAATCAAACTGAGGTTTTTGTTGTTGTTGTTGTATGTTTTTAACAGCATTTTTAGAACGCGATAGGCTATACATGGCGGTCAGTATTAATGGTGGAGGAAGAACCCAGGAAAACCATCGGAATGAACAGCCGACCCACGAAAATCTACTAAGAAGCTTTCTTACATACCCACAGACTGGGGTTTATTAGACCCAACAAATATATTGCTTTCAATACATGACCGTGACCTTGACTCCTAAGAAATAAGAGCATTTGTAATAGGTCTGTCTTGATTCTGATTCCTATATAACGTGTTCTTTTTTCTTGCAAATAGTTACATGAAGAAACATAAGGATCTTGAATCAAGCTTATTGATTTTTAGTTGTGCTAGTTTGAGTTTGGAAGGGATTTATTAGGCTGGAATTCTTTTCTGCCAGAAGACTGTTGAGTAGAAGTCTTATTTTCAAAAGGAACTTTATGAGTTAAAACATTAATAACATTTTCATAAACTGTCTTTGTCCAAGAATTATATATGAGCACAGCAAATATTTCCTGAGATACGAATTAATCCTTTAAATTCCAAATGAACTAAAGAAAAGTTAAAAAGGATTTTAAAAAACTGGCTCAAACAAAAGAAAAGGACTTAACGTCAGGTATAAAAGCCCAAAACTTTGAATATTTCACTAAAACAAAGATTATATCGTAGTATTCTAAAACGTGGTTTCTTGGTTTTTGCTGCATTATTGCACAGCAGTATATGTGAGAAGTTGCTTCAAATCATAACGCTTTTGTGATAAATAAAGAAATAAGAAAGGCGTTAATATCGGCTTTGTCATGGTATCGTTTACAACGTCAAATTAATTCATCTCTGTGTTGTTTCTTTCTTTACGATAATTATGATAACACTTTGTATATTTTTTAATGAATAAGAAATATTTTTTCGTAAATATATCGCAATCTGTTTTAATTCATACAAAATAGGTCAGTTTCACATCTCGTTAATTCTCGCAATTAGATAACCAGGCGCTCACTGCTGGGAATAGTGCGGCGTCATTTGCAAATGTAAAGAAATTAAATGTACCGTATGTATGTATACAACACGCTTATGTTTATTTCAAATAGACATTCAAATCACACGTCACCAACAGCGTCAGATTACGCCAAGGCAATGAAGTGCCTAACCATGAGAGTTGTGTGAAAAGCCTCGAATTTTGGAGTACTTAAATGTGTCCGTGACAATGAACCTAATGTAACAAGAGCATATTCAAGGACTGGTCCTAAATGTGCAAAAGATTTTATGCGAAATGAAATTAAAATATTTATATTTTATAATAAATCTGCTCAAAAAAATACGTTCGTTCAAAATTATTGAGCATAATTTGCTTGATTTATTTATAATTAACTCTTTTTTAAGGAAATATTTAAGATAGTGTGGCTTTTTATCACGTTACACAGAGATTATAAGTGTAACGACGTGAATTGTTATTATAAGTGTAACGACGTGAATTGTTATTATAAGTGTAACGACGTGAATTGTTATTATAATCCCTTCTTCGTGAAATTCTAGTAGAGAAATTTTTTAAGTAAACGAAAGTATTTTTTAAAAAAAAGTGTAATGTTAATATGATCAACAAAATGTCACCTCTTTTAATCTTTTTTGCATATTAATTTGTGTAGCAAACTGAAAATTGGCAAAAAAGCATTGACGATTGATAATTTCTGATTTTCTTAAGTTGCTCAATCAGAAAAGTCATGAACATTAAGAAATGTAATCATTGTTTATGTTTAATGGAATCTCGGCAGTCTAAATGAAGAAGAAGACACGAGTTGAGGTCGGAAGAGTGGGCATATTAATTGCTAAGTCAAGCATTGGTTTGAGGGCAAGTCTAGATGGAAGAGTATTTTATATTAAATAATTAAAGGAAACTGACTCAGAAGGTAAGTGTCATAATTCGAGATCAGAAATGTCTACTGAATAATGATGACAAAATTTTCGCAAAAGTCAGCCAGGTACCCGTCGATCCTAAAGATCGGTTACCCGGGAAATTATATCGACAATGAACCTGAATTGCTTTCTTGTAATTTTATCCATGCCACCCCCCACCTCGAGAGGTATAAGCATAATTATTACTAATATGAGAACCAGTCTGAGCACAAAAAGAGTAATCTATATATTACATGCTATAATTACAGAAAACCGTTTAAAAACGGTTATTTATTTTTTCTACTTACCTGGATATGCAGCTAATTAAAATTCTTGTCACAAACGGCTAAATCCATGTCCATTAGTAGGGTTATAGAGAAACAAACAATATGATAAATTACGGCACTTTAACTAGTCTGTATCACGTGCTTAACTTTCGCTAGAAGTCGTAAAGTCAAGTCCACAATTAAGAATGCTGTATTACATATAAACTTGTAAAGCAATTTTGATTTGTCCTTTTCTTGATTCAACATGTTCTTTAATTTAACAAAATCCCTCTTCTGTAACATGCTTTACACATATAATAATTATAAGTCACATGATGACGATTATCCCCACAGCGATACTCACTATAAACTGCAACACTACAGACATCTAAATCACCCCCCACCCCACCCCACCCACCCCCAAATAATTGTGGATAATGCAGATGTATTTTTGTGTTTCATCTTTCGGCAAGAGTAGGCCATCCAGTTTTAAAATATAGTGCTTCTCTGCCTGGAAATGTTTGTAGTCCAGAAATTTTTTGTTTGATTACAAGAAATGATGAAACAATTAAGTTAAATAGTAAACATGACTATTTCTTTTAAACGTCAGCAACTTTCTCCACTTCCTGATCAAAATAAGCAACGTAAACCTTGCAGTGGCAGCCTCATTTTGAGTTTTAGTGTGTTTGACATCAGGAATGACTACTCTTCCCTAACACATGGTTCAAAAGGGAAAATGGGTCGCTTGTACAAATTTTAAAGACATCACTTGAACTAAACCAATGAAAGAAACGCTTTAAAAAGATTACCCGTACACGTTAAATGAATTAAACATAGACATTTAAATAATTACACACTAAATCATTAAAGAACGGCTTTTAAACAATAACACACTTAACGAATAAAATATAAGCTATTCAACATGAACATGTTAACAAACGAAAGGCTTTTAAATAATTACACGCTTAAATAATAAAAGAAAGACTTTGCAATACGAACACACTCAACGATTGAAACATATACATTTAAATAAGTACAACTCCAAAAATTAAAGAAAGACTGTTAAATATGAAAACATTAAAATTCTACAAGAAAAAGGATTATCAATATGAACACACTCAGAAAATGAAAGAAAACCTTATCAATATTAATACACTCATAGAAAGAAATAAAGGCTGTTAAATACGAACACACTCAAAGAATGAAATAAAGAATATTAAATATGAACACCCAAAAAATTTAATAAATAATGTTAAATATGAACACACTCAAAGAATGAAATAAAGAATGTTAATTATGAACACACTCAACGAATGAAAGAAAACCTTAACAATATAAACACATTCAAAGAATGAAATAAAGTCTTATCAAAATGAACACACCCAAGGAATGAAATAAAGAATGTTAAATATTAACACACTCCAAAACTTAAGAGGAAAAATTAACAATATGAACACACTAAAAAAAATGAAAACAAGATTACTAAAAATGAACACACTCAACAAATGAAATGAAGACTTCTCAATATGAATACACTCCAAAAATTCAATAAAGGCTGTAACTTAATGAACACACTCAAAAAATGAAATGAAGACTTCTCAATATGAATACACTCCAAAAATTCAATAAAGGCTGTAACTTAATGAACACACTCAAAAAATGAAACAACGACTTATCAATATGAATACACACAAAGAATGAAATAAAGAATGTTAAATATGAATACACACAAAGAATGAAATAAAGAATGTTAAATATGAATACACACAAAGAATGAAATAAAGACTGCTAAATATGAATACACAGAAAGAATGAAATAAAGACTGTTAAATATGAATACACACAAAGAATGAAAAAAAAGACTGTTAAATATGAATACACACAAAGAATGAAATAAAGACTGTTAAATATGAATACACACAAAGAATGAAATAAAGAATGTTAAATATGAATACACACAAAGAATGAAATAAAGACTGTTAAATATGAATACACACAAAGAATGAAAAAAAGACTGTTAAATATGAATACACACAAAGAATGAAATAAAGACTGTTAAATATGAATACACACAAAGAATGAAATAAAGAATGTTAAATATGCATACACACAAAGAATGAAATAAAGACTGTTAAATATGAAAACACACAAAGAATGAAATAAAGACTGTTAAATATGAATACACACAAAGAATGAAATAAAGACTGTTAAATATGAATACACACAAAGAATGAAATAAAGAATGTTAAATATGCATACACACAAAGAATGAAATAAAGACTGTTAAATATGAAAACACACAAAGAATGAAATAAAGACTGTTAAATATGAATACACACAAAGAATGAAATAAAGACTGTTAAATATGAATACACACAAAGAATGAAATAAAGACTGTTAAATATGAATACACACAAAGAATGAAATAAAGACTGTTAAATATAAATACACACAAAGAATGAAATAAAGACTGTTAAATATGAATACACACAAAGAATGAAATAAAGACTGTTAAATATGAATACACACAAAGAATGAAATAAAGGCAGTTCAATATGAATACACACAAAGAATGAAATAAAGAATGTTAAATATGAATACACACAAAGAATGATATAAAGGCTGTTAAATATGAATACACACAAAGAATAAAATAAAGAATGTTAAATATGAATACACACAAAGAATGAAATAAAGAATGTTAAATATGAATACACACAAAGAATGAAATAAAGAATGTTAAATCTGAATACACACAAAGAATGAAATAAAGGCTGTTAAATATGAATACACACAAAGAATGAAATAAAGAATGTTAAATATGAATACACACAAAGAATGAAATAAAGAATGTTAAATATGAATACACACAAAGAATGAAATAAAGAATGTTAAATATGAACACACTCAAATAATGAAATAAAGGCTGTTAAATATGAATACACACAAAGAATGAAAAAAATAATGTTAAATATGAATACACACAAAGAATGAAATAAAGGCTGTTAAATATGAATACACACAAAGAATGAAATAAAGGCTGTTAAATATGAATACACACAAAGAATGAAATAAAGAATGTTAAATATGAATACACACAAAGAATTAAAAAAATAATGTTAAATATAAATACACACAAAGAATGAAATAAATAATGTTAAATATGAATACACACAAAGAATGAAATAAAGGCTGCTAAATATGAATACACACAAAGAATGAAATAAAGAATGTTAAATATGAATACACACAAAGAATGAAATACAGAATGTTAAATATGAATACACACAAAGAATGAAATAAAGGCTGTTAAATCTGAATACACACAAAGAATGAAATAAAGAATGTTAGATATGAATACACACAAAGAATGAAATAAAGGCTGTTAAATATGAACACACACAAAGAATGAAATGAAGGCTGTTAAATATGAATACACACAAAGAATGAAATAAAGAATGTTAAATATGAATACACACAAAGAATGAAATAAAGGCTGTTAAATATGAATACACACAAAGAATGAAATAAAGAATGTTAAATATGAATACACACAAAGAATGAAATAAAGATTGTAAAATATAAATACACACAAAGAATGAAATAAAGACTGTTAAATATGAATACACACAAAGAATGAAATAAAGAATGTTAAATATGAATACACACAAAGAATGAAATAAAGGCAGTTCAATATGAATACACACAAAGAATGAAATAAAGAATGTTAAATATGAATACACACAAAGAATGAAATAAAGAATGTTAGATATGAATACACACAAAGAATGAAATAAAGACTGTTAAATATGAATACACACAAAGAATGAAATAAAGGCAGTTCAATATGTATACACACAAAGAATGAAATAAAGAATGTTAAATATGAATACACACAAAGAATGAAATAAAGAATGTTAGATATGAATACACACAAAGAATGAAATAAAGGCTGTTAAATACGAATACACACAAAGAATGAAATAAAGAATGTTAAATATGAACACACTCAAATAATGAAATAACGGCTGTTAAATATGAATACACACAAAGAATGAAATAAAGAATGTTAAATATGAATACACACAAAGAATGAAATAAAGAATGTTTAATATGAATACACACAAATGAAATACAGAATGTTAAATATGAACACACTCAAATAATGAAATAAAGGCTGTTAAATATGAATACACACAAAGAATGATATAAAGGCTGTTAAATATGAATACACACAAAGAATAAAATAAAGAATGTTAAATATGAATACACACAAAGAATGAAATAAAGAATGTTAAATATGAATACACACAAAGAATGAAATAAAAAATGTTAAATCTGAATACACACAAAGAATGAAATAAAGGCTGTTAAATATGAATACACACAAAGAATGAAATAAAGAACGTTAAATATGAATAGACACAAAGAATGAAATAAAGAATGTTAAATATGAATACACACAAAGAATGAAATAAAGAATGTTAAATATGAACACACTCAAATAATGAAATAAAGGCTGTTAAATATGAATACACACAAAGAATGAAAAAAATAATGTTAAATATGAATACACACAAAGAATGAAATAAAGGCTGTTAAATATGAATACACACAAAGAATGAAATAAAGGCTGTTAAATATGAATACACACAAAGAATGAAAAAAAGAATGTTAAATATGAATACACACAAAGAATTAAAAAAATAATGTTAAATATAAATACACACAAAGAATGAAATAAAGGCTGTTAAATATGAATACACACAAAGAATGAAATAAAGGCTGTTAAATATGAATACACACAAAGAATGAAATAAAGAATGTTAAATATGAATACACACAAAGAATGAAATACAGAATGTTAAATATGAATACACACAAAGAATGAAATAAAGAATGTTAAATATGAATACACACAAAGAATGAAATAAAGGCTGTTAAATCTGAATACACACAAAGAATGAAATAAAGAATGTTAGATATGAATACACACAAAGAATGAAATAAAGGCTGTTAAATATGAATACACACAAAGAATGAAATGAAGAATGTTAAATATGAATACACACAAAGAATGAAATAAAGAATGTAAAATATGAATACACACAAAGAATGAAATAAAGGCTGTTAAATCTGAATACACACAAAGAATGAAATAAAGGCTGTTAAATATGAATACACACAAAGAATGAAATAAAGAATGTTAAATATGAATACACACAAAGAATGAAATAAAGAATGTTAAATATGAATACACACAAAGAATGAAATAAAGGATGTTAAATATGAATACACACAAAGAATGAAATAAAGAATGTTAAATATGAATACACACAAAGAATGAAATAAAGAATGTTAAATATGAACACACTTAAATAATGAAATAAGGCTGTTAAATATGAATACACACAAAGAATCAAATAAAGGCTGTTAAATATGAATACACACAAAGAATGAAAAAAAGAATGTTAAATATGAATACACACAAAGAATTAAAAAAATAATGTTAAATATAAATACACACAAAGAATGAAATAAAGGCTGTTAAATATGAATACACACAAAGAATGAAATAAAGGCTGTTAAATATGAATACACACAAAGAATGAAATAAAGAATGTTAAATATGAATACACACAAAGAATGAAATACAGAATGTTAAATATGAATACACACAAAGAATGAAATAAAGAATGTTAAATATGAATACACACAAAGAATGAAATAAAGGCTGTTAAATCTGAATACACACAAAGAATGAAATAAAGAATGTTAGATATGAATACACACAAAGAATGAAATAAAGGCTGTTAAATATGAATACACACAAAGAATGAAATAAAGAATGTTAAATATGAATACACACAAAGAATGAAATAAAGAATGTAAAATATGAATACACACAAAGAATGAAATAAAGGCTGTTAAATCTGAATACACACAAAGAATGAAATAAAGGCTGTTAAATATGAATACACACAAAGAATGAAATAAAGAATGTTAAATATGAATACACACAAAGAATGAAATAAAGAATGTTAAATATGAATACACACAACGAATGAAATAAAGGCTGTTAAATATGAATACACACAAACAATGAAATAAAGGCTGTTAAATATGAATACACACAAAGAATGAAATAAAGAATGTTAAATATGAATACACACAAAGAATGAAATAAAGGCTGTTAAATATGAATACACACAAAGAATGAAAGAAAGAATGTTAAATATGAATACACACAAAGAATGAAATAAAGGCTGTTAAATCTGAATACACACAAAGAATGAAAAAAAGAATGTTAGATATGAATACACACAAAGAATGAAATAAAGGCTGTTAAATATGAATACACACAAAGAAGGAAAGAAAGAATGTTAAATATGAATACACACAAAGAATGAAATAAAGAATGTTAAATATGAATACACACAAAGAATGAAATAAAGGCTGTTAAATATGAATACACACAAAGAATGAAATAAAGGCTGTTAAATATGAATACACACAAAGAATGAAATAAAGAATGTTAAATATGAATACACACAAAGAATGAAATAAAGAATGTTAAATATGAATACACACAAAGAATGAAATAAAGAATGTTAAATATGAATACACACAAAGAATGAAATAAATAATGTTAAATATGAATACACACAAAGAATGAAATAAAGAATGTTAAATAGGAATACACACAAAGAATGAAATAAAGAATGTTAAATATGAATACACACAAAGAATGAAATAAAGAATGTTAAATATGAATACACACAAAGAATGAAATAAAGGCTGTTAAATATGAATACACACAAAGAATGAAATAAAGAATGTTAAATATGAACACACTCAAATAATGAAATAAAGGCTGTTAAATATGAATACACACAAAGAATCAAATAAAGGCTGTTAAATATGAATACACACAAAGAATCAAATAAAGGCTGTTAAATATGAATACACACAAAGAATGAAATAAAGACTGTTAAATATGAATACACACAAAGAATGAAATAAAGGCTGTTAAATATGAATACACACAAACAATGAAATAAAGGCTGTTAAATATGAATACACACAAAGAATGAAATAAAGAATGTTAAATATGAATACACACAAAGAATGTAATAAAGGCTGTTAAATATGAATACACACAAAGAATGAAATAAAGAATGTTAAATATGAATACACACAAAGAATGAAATAAAGGCTGTTAAATCTGAATACACACAAAGAATGAAATAAAGAATGTTAGATATGAATACACACAAAGAATGAAATAAAGGCTGTTAAATATGAATACACACAAAGAATGAAATAAATAATGTTAAATATGAATACACACAAAGAATGAAATCAAGAATGTTAAATATGAATACACACAAAGAATGAAATAAAGAATGTTAAATATGAATACACACAAAGAATGAAATAAAGAATGTTAAATATGAATACACACAAATAATGAAATAAAGGCTGTTAGATATGAATACACACAAAGAATGAAATAAAGAATGTTAGATACGAATACACACAAAGAATGAAATAAAGAATGTTAAATATGAATACACACAAAGAATTAAATAAAGAATGTTAGATATGAATACACACAAAGAATGAAATAAAGGCTGTTAAATATGAATACACACAAAGAATGAAATAAAGAATGTTAAATATGAATACACACAAAGAATGAAATAAAGAATGTTAAATATGAATACACACAAAGAATGAAATAAAGACTGTTAAATATAAATACACACAAAGAATGAAATAAAGAATGTTAAATATGAATACACACAAAGAATGAAATAAAGAATGTTAAATATGAATACACACAAAGAATGAAATAAAGAATGTTAAATATGAATACACACAAAGAATGAAATAAAGAATGTTAAATATGAATACACACAAAGAATGAAATAAAGAATGTTAAATATGAATACACACAAAGAATGAAATAAAGGCTGTTAAATATGAATACACACAAAGAATGAAATAAAGGCTTAACAATATGAACAAATTCAAAGAATGAAATAAAGAATGTTAAATATGAACATACTCAAAATAAAGACTGTTAAAAATGAATGCACTCAAAGAATTAAATAAATACTGTCAAATATAAACACACTCAAAGAATGAAATAAAGAATGTTAAATATGAACATACTCAAAGAATGAAAAAAAAATGTTAAATATGAACAAACTTAAAGAATGAAATAAAAAATGTTAAATATGAACATACTCAAAATAAAGACATAAATATGAACAAACTCAAAGAATGAAATAAAGAATGTTAAATATGAACATACTCAAAATAAAGACTGTTAAAAATGAATACACTCAAAGAATTAAATAAATACTGTCAAATATGAACACACTCAAAGAAAGAAAGAAAGGCTGTTAAATGTGAACACACTCAAAGAATGAAATATAGAATGTTAAATATGAACACACTCAAAGAATGAAATAAAGAATGTTAAATATCAACGTACTCAGAGAATGAAATAAAGAATGTTAAATATGAACACTCTCAAAAAATGAAATAAAGAATGTTAAATATGAACACGCTCAAACAATGAAATAAAGAATGTTAAATATGAACACACTCAAGGAATGAAATAAAGAATGTTAAATATGAACACACCAAAAAAATTTAATAAATAATGTTAAATATGAACACACTGAAAGAATTAAATAAGGACTTATCAATATGAACATATTCAAAAGAATGAAATAAAAAATGCTAAATATAAATACACTCAAAGAATGAAATAAAGGCTGTTTTATATGAATACTCTCAAAGAATGAAATAAAGGCTGTTTTATATGAATACTCTCAAAGAATGAAATAAAGAATGTTTTATATGAATACTCTCAAAGAATGAAATAAAGAATGTTAGATATGAATACACACAAAGAATGAAAAAAAGAATGTTAAATATAAATACACACAAAGAATGAAATAAAGAATGTTAGATATGAATACACTTAAAGAATGAAAAAAGAATGTTAAATATCAATACACTTAAAGAATGAAATAAAGAATGTTAAATATGAACACACTCAAGGAATGAAATAAAGGCTTATCAATATGAACACAATGCAATTTCTGGGACCTGTTCTCAACTGGTAGTAAATTGTGTTTTCTTATAAAAACTAAAAAGTAGGGTGGCACTTCTGTAGGGATGGCTAAAATTAGGGAGAAGAGATAAAATGAAAGAGGAAAATAGAAAACGAAAATGAGAGAGACAGAGAGACAGACAGACAGACAGACAGACAGAGACAGAGACAGAGAGAGTGTGTGAGGGAGAAAGAGGATAACAATTTTGAAAATTTGGTGATGCCGCACTTGCTGCCTTTCGAAACTTCGCTCCGCACATTTTAGCTCCGTACGCCACTGAGCATCAGTGGTAAAATGCCAATGGAGACATAATTTATTTTACAACCGCAAATCTCTCTAATCTGTCTGATCAACCGGTTGTGGCACGACTAGGATTATAAGCCAAATAAATTTATATTGATTCGGAACAGGTGAGAAGATAGTTAAATGCGTCTGTAAAACTGCCGATTGTGTCGTCTGCTCTAGTAATCAAAGAATTATCCAGACCATGACTGCGGTTGCCGATGCAGTTTTGTGGTTAGATAATTTAGTGTTCTTTTCTTTGATATTTTATTGTGGTTCATGCTTCATATTTTATGTCAGTAAAACTAATTCGTATAGTATCGTATCGTATCGTATCGTATGTATGTATGTATGTATGTATGTATGTATGTATGTATGTATGTATGTATGTATGTATGTATGTATGTATGTATGTATGTATGTATGTATGTATGGTATGGTATGGTATGGTATGGTATGGTATGGTATGGTATGGTATGGTATGGTATGGTATGGTATGGTATGGTATGGTATGGTATGGTATGGTATGGTATGGTATGTATGTATGTATGTATGTATGTATGTATGTATGTATGTATGTATGTATATGTGAATTATTTATTTATGTATTTATTGTTTATGTCTTTGCTAAATGCTGTTGACAGGATTTCATTCTTTTCATTTCAAAAGTTAATTATGTTCACGCAGTTTATTACTCTTAATAAAACCTGCAATTCGAAAAATTAAATCGTAAATCTCTATCGCCATTTTGGTAGTAATGACTCCGTTCAGAAGAGGCAAAATCCAATGATGCATAAAATACAACCGACTGGTTTTTGAAATGTATATGTAACTAGTAAAACGCAAATCAATTGTAACCCTTCAAGCAAGGAATTTAATTGACGCTTACAAGAAGACAAGCATGTATGGCTGAATGCAACTGGGAAATTTTGAATATATCACCTACTTTTACAGTAGTTACTGTTAACTATATAATGCTATCATAACCAGGTCATGCTATATTTTAGATTTATATCAAACGTATCGCTATTGAAGTAAGAAAGAAAGAAAATTAATAAAAGAAAGAATGGCAATTGTTAGCAAATATTGGTTAGAAAATAGCCATTACACTTTTTCTGTTTAATATCTACTGTAAGTATGGGTTCTTGCTCACAGAATATACTTTCTCTGCACGTTTGAATAATAAAATGTCCCATTTTGTTCAAATAAATTTTAAAGTGTGCTGGAATGCTGGGGTGACGGGATATGCGATAACTCAACGTCACGGTTATTTTTTTTTTTGCCATTGTCTTCTTGAAACATGGGGGGTGGGGTTTAGTAAATTTCTCGAAGATTAAGTTTTGTAATCTTAATATTTGACTAAATTAATATTAATGTTGAGTAAATAATTTGGCGAGAATAGTTAACATTTCTAAATACTAGAGGAAGTAGCTAAAACTGAATTTTCACACAGTCGTATTTATTGAAACAAATTAGTGTCCGTTTTTGGCTTAGTACTGGCTGTAGTCGCTCATAGACTAGTACGCTAGTCATTTCAATTTGGTTATGTTAGAGTTTCTTATAATTAAAACAACACACATTGTGATAGGCCTTCCACATTGTGATAGGCCTTCCACATTGTGATAGGCCTTCCACAATGTGATAGGCCTTCCACATTGTGATAGGCCTTCCACATTGTGATAGGCCTTCCACAATGTGATAGGCCTTCCACAATGTGATACAGTGTGATGGATCTTCCTTTTCCACTATCCCCTTGCCACAAATGTTTCATAGTTAACACTGTGTGAGCCGAACACTAATGGTGGGAATGTGTTGCCGTAGCTGTTGCAGTCTGTAACATTGCAAAACAAGGAAAATGCATACCGATGACTTTAAGGTTAGTAATTATTTACTGAAGATCTTGATAGCTTATATGCTATGACCCAAGGGTCATTTCTGTATTCCCCAGTACCACAGCTCAAGGGTCTCATTCAAGACGGCATTTAATGTGCATTAACATTTTGTCATTATCATGCATCCCACATACTTGACATGTTTGACAGAAACTTGTGAGCTATTTCAATATTTAAATAAAACCACATCAAACTTCTTACGCCACCACCTTGTGTATTGATCAGATTTAAGGATCATCCTTAATTGTATTCCAATACTGACGTTGTAGGAGTTCCTGGACATTAAGAAACTTGCAGATAATGAAAATAGCCCACCTACAGAAAAAGAAGGAGGAGGTAAGTATGTCATGACCAAACGGTAGTTCCAGAAGTGAAAAGCAATAGTTTATTTATTGTTCATTGAATTTTCAAAATCATTTCTCTCAAAAAATCAACTAATTCAATTATTAGCATGAAATAAACTCCATTATTGGTGGTCACTATTTCTAACGCTTTAGACAGCTGTAGCCTGTAAAATGTCAACATAAATTTGTTAACAGATATATCTATTGCACAACTAAATGACAAAGCGATACGTGTTAATAAGAACATTCAATGTATGAATGTAATAAGAATGTATGAATGTAATAAGATTGTATGAATGTAATAAGTATTTTATCTGTACTAAAATTTGATACCACATGTGATACCACTGCTAATTGTTCTTAAACTTGATCCTAGATGTGGTAAAAATACTCAGTGTAACAAAACGTCATTCTACATCTGGTAAGACGTTAAATGAAATACAGCTTGACTCTAGACCTGATACAAACGTTAAATATAATAACGTTGTTGTAACATGTGATAAAAACGTTAAATGTACTACATCTTGACGATACATGTGATAAAAATGCTAAATGGAATAAAATCAGATTTTACTTCAGTCAAAAATGCTAAATATAATCAAGCTTGATCTATACGTGGTAAATACGTTAAATATAATTAACGTAAAATGGAAATACGCTTAAATTAATCAGATGTTATTATTTATCCTTAGTGAAAACTAAATGTAACAAAGCATTGTCCAGCCATTTTATCATTAGTTCTTCATTTGTAATCATAATACTTATAAGTGTAAGAATGGTCTTCTTTTTTAATATATATATATATATATATATGTGTGTGTGTGTGTGTGGATGTATGTATGTATGTATGTATGTATGTATGTATGTATGTATGTATGTATGTATGTATGTATGTATGTATGTATGTATGTATGTATGTATGTATGTATGTATGTATGTATGTATGTATGTATGTATGTATGTATGTATGTATGTATGTATGTATGTATGTATATGTGTGTGTGTGTGCGTGCGTGCGTGCGTGCGTGTTCGATTCACTACTTCCTTAAATGATGAAAATCTGACTCCACTATTCCTGCTTGCATCAATAATATAAATTACTAAACAATAAATTCTGTATTTTTATTAGTTTGGCGTGATCGCATATCATGCTTTCATTTAGTTATTTATCTTACATTTAAAAAAATATTCTCTAGGAAACGTTGGGGTTGCGTATTCTATCTTTATAAAGAATTTCAAAAGAAGACAATGGCATCAAAATAACTATATTATCATGCATCCCGGGATCTTGGCACACTTATAAAGCACAGTGGAAAATATAAATATATTTTTTATCCTTTGCTAAAAGTTTCGAACAAAATTAGACATTTTATTTTTCAAGTATATATTCTTTTATTTCACGAACTGTTTTCTTTTTGCCTTTGTCAACTTCAGTTTTATGACACATAGATTTAGATTTATTGTTTTCTATCATTACTTCCGTTACATTCTGCTTTTTATTACATTTTACGTCATTTTTAAAAATTACATTTGGCGTTTTAGTTATATTTAGCGTGTTTATTGCATTTTACGTCAAGTTTTATTACACTTAGCGTTTTTGTTACATTTAGTAGCGGAAGAGGGGTCTTGGTGTATTCGAACAAAAGCCCAGATTTACATGAGAAACTGAACGGAATGTGGAAAAGCCATCGTCGAATCTAATTTGATGTAAAATAGTATAGGTTCAGTGGGAAAGTTTCTCCTTACTGGTTTTTGCTACAATGCATGATTTTAGCGTACATTTTCCAGATGATGTATTCTATATACTTACAATCGTGAATCTTAATAGTCTGACTAATAAATGTCCTTGTTGGAGTCATGTAGCCATTACAATGTTTGTGGCTTTGACCCTGTGTGAATCAGATAATATTTATATTTCATATTTTATATGTTTCTTTATTAAACTTCTGAATACGTCGCCTGTTTAATGTTGCAAAAGATTATCCAGTCCTTGTTTGCGGTTGTAAATGTGGTTTTTGCGTGAAACTTGATTTTGTGGTTTCATCTGTGCGTTTAAAGTAAGTAGTGACACATTTCTTAAATATAATCATTATACGATTTTACATTATATTTGAGAATATACTAATCAGAAACATATTTGACCTAAAACGTTTTGATTTAATGGTGTGTGTGTGTGTGTGTGTGTGTGTGTGTGTGTGTGTGTGTGATTTGGATTTTTGACGTAGCTTTTAAAAAAAAATCAGTCAGTTTATAGTGAGAAAAAAAACCCACGTAAATACAAGAGACGTATACTTTTGCGATTTCTCAAATACAATGGTGCATTTTGTTTCTTCGAAAGTAAAGTATTAAAGCAAATTTGAGGAATAAATTGCAAATTAACGTAGTGAAATGTCCGTCTTTATAAAAATGAACGTTTACTAAAGACGCGTATTTTAACGAATATACCATATGGAACTAAATGTATATAAACATACTTATAAGAAGGTTAAGTTCCCATCTATGTCTGGACCGTTTTATGCAAATATGCAAACAAATACAGTTCACCTATCATATGTTATACGTGCAACATTAAAACCTCAGATGGCGATAAAGAACAGGGAAATTGAACTGGGTGATAATTCTGGCGAAATAATTCCAGCTTCCATTTGAGAACCATTATTGAAGATGCCTTAGTCCGTATTGTGCACACTTTGCTCGTTCTCTGCCTCGCATCCTCTCAATATGTCTGATCAATCTCTTGCGGTTTGAGAAACATCGTAAGGTAATGCTATTTTTGTGTTTAACCGCGACAGGTGAGATCATATTTATATTCCACGCAAGATTTGTTGGTTTGTGAACACCTGATTGATTAGTCTGCTTGAATCATCACACAATTATTGGGACCCTAGCTGCGGTCGACAATGTGGTTTTGTGGTCGGAAGACTTGACTTTATAAGTTTTGCATATGGTTTACGCTACATAATTTTCATAAATAGCTGATTTATGTAGTTTCGTTTTGAAATCGTGCGTGGAATTTATATATTAGTAGGAGGTATTCGTATAAATTCTGACATAAGAGCCGATTTTATGGATTGTTACCTTTCGAAGACCGACTCTCTCTCTCTCTCTCTCTCTCTCTCTCTCTCTCTCTCTCTCTCTCTCTCTCTCTCTCTCTCTCTCTCTCTCTCTATCTTCTAGTTCCTACATATAATTGTAGACAGAATTGTGATCATTGTCCTTGAAAACTAATTAAATTATCATGAATATGAGCAGAGAAGAAAACTGATTGTTCCGATGTTGATTAATACGGGTCGACTTTGCAATACACACTCCCGGAGTTAATCACAAAAGCCAGAAAAAGTATGAAACTCATCAAATTAAGGAAGACCGTTAAAGACATAAATTCTACATTTTATATAGATGACATAGTATCAAGGAATTTATGTGACCATCAATCTTTGAATTATGTCGTGGTGCCGTGTATTGGTTTAAGAAAATTCAGCAGAGACGACAGAAGGCTCATTTAAAAAGTAAATATAAATATTCCAATATTTGTTTAATATATCAAACACCTATGTACCCTCAGTTCTTATATTTTCGGGCTTCAATATTTCTGCTCAATTCAAAATTTTGAAAACTAGGTGTAGTTGAGACAATAATTTCGCTTTTGTTCAATTTCACCCTATAATACTTGCTCATCTCCCTGTAATCACTGGTCATCTCCCTGTAATCACTGGTCATTATGTGTAGTAAGGTCAATGGATGTCTTGATTGAATGTGTTTGTTTTTAGTCTTTCCTAGATCAATGTATCCACTGACACATTTGCAAGGCAGTGAAATAACACTATCAAACATTTCTTTTAAAAAGTTGTAAAAACGTGACTTTTTTTCTTTCTGAATGCATGTTTATGATATATGTATTGAAAATATGCCATGGAATGCGGAAACGCCATCTCTAATTTTGCGTTTATTTATATTTCAAAGTATAACTTTCCTGTCTTTTTGCAACAAATGAACAATTAGAGATAAAGCAGACTTTGAAAAATAGTAATTAACATATGCTTACTTTGCGACTGTAAGGAATTAAAAGTAAACATCACACTGGTTTTGTTATTAAGCTTCCGATAGCTTAAATAATACTTAAATATCTGATAACAATTGCGAGCAGATAGATCTTAAATGTATTTAAACATGAAATACTGTTGGCGTAAACAATTTATGAAACATGTTCTTCCTTCACCAACATCATCATAGGATCCAAGACTTGATATGTATCTAAATATTTTCTGAGATTTACTCACTATTGTTGAATGAAAACCAATCTGCACCCTAAAAAGCTAGAAAAATATTCCTGCCTTGATTTGAAGAAAAAGAACAATTTATATGACCCATATTATTTCCAACAATTAATTATCTCGAGGTATAATTAAAAAATTTTGGCTTGAAGAAAATCGCACTGCACCACACACACACACACACACACACACACACACACACACACACACACACTATCCCAAGCAGCGAACAGAAAATTAATAGACAAGGTCCCCTAAGTCACTAGCGGATATGTGGTTTGTTTGTCACTCTGACCAAATGGTTCTATCACGAATGAAACTTCGTTAAATGGAAACATGCTCGCATTTACACGCGAAAACTGGTAGAATAGGAACAAATATTGTAGCCTCCTGTCCGCCATCTTGCTTTTGTATATGAACTAGAGCTAAATATGACGGCTCTCTGTGGTTGCCATCTTGTTTATAAATCTCTGGTGTGTGTTTAAGAGAGAGAGAGAGAGAGAGAGAGAGAGAGAGAGAGAGAGAGAGAGAGAGAGAGAGAGAGAGAGAGAGAGAGAGAGAGAAGATGGCATGATTTTATACAAACAAGGAAACAAGGACATGCATATAGTTACTGTGACAAATCAATAACAGGCGGGTAGATAGCTTTGAAGATGGGTGAACGGATGGAAAAAGGATGTGTTCAAGATGCAAACAGTAATAAAGTTAATGTAGGGTGGGGGGCGGAAATACACATTTCTAAATATTATAAAGACTATCGAACAAGCTGGTTAGTTGAACCGATCGAGGCAACTCACCTGGATATTAAACATTTGGGCCATCTACGTGATTACTGAGCGACTTTTCTTCTGTCTGCGTCAAACACTATTAAAACATGACATGTCTATGCCGCTCAATAGCGTTTTTGCTACATCTTTACATTAGCATATGTAAAATTTTATTATGTTAATATCACAGGCTACAATCAAGGTTGGTGGCAAAGATGCTTCCAAAGAGCACGTGCTTTAGACTACAACTCAACATGATGGTTCCATTGCATCTCAAGATATATAAGACAGCCGACGCTTTCCGTCGAGGAAAAGCAAAAGTTGTAATACATCGTCTGCTTTCAATTGTGGTTTTTCACTTGTCAGATAAAATAGACTGACGACCTTGTTTTTCCTATTCTATGTCAAGGCAAAGACAACAATCAGCATTCAAACAACTGCAGTTTTCGTCTTCTTTTAAATACTCATAAACAGATTTCATATTGATGAAATATGCCTTTGATTCGATTTTTGCCACACGTGTTTTTGGAAGCAAAAATGTTTTTGTTTTTTTTTATTAAAAAAATACTTTTGACACATCCTGTCATTATCGACTGTATAGATAATTATATCAAGACCCAAGTAAAAGTTGTTAAAATAAAGGGTGAACTGTTTCAAATGCAGTCTACACGCATGCGTTAGATTAGCTAAAGCTAATTTGGTTCTCGAAGTTTCTGGTTATTCTATGAAGGTGCGATTTAATGAGGTAAGGTCCGATTCATATTCGTTTCAGTACAGTTTTTCCAGATCAAGGCCATTTCACATCCGATACTAGCACTAAATACTTTATGGATCAATACTAACCAAATACATATCGTAATAGTATTCAACAACCATTTATTTACCGCACAAGCAGCCTCAAGTGTTAGATCACGTGTCTCTGGCAACTCCAAATAAAATGTCAATGGATTCTAATTTACAATAAAGTTAGCTCCACCAGAATTATGACAAACATTCAGACCTGGTTTTACTTCACGAGTTTGAATCATTCCGTGCAATACAAACTGATGTCCAGGGTTTAGTCGATGCGTATCAGCATTAAGAATTATCTCCAATTTAAAAAAAAAAATGCCTAAATTAGTAATTTCTCCATACATGGAAATTTTTCGTGAATAACAGATGACATGCAAATTTCATCGCGTGTACGTCAAGTGTTAAAAAAAAGAATCGCAACATCCTCGGAATTTTAAGCTGCATACTAAAACAAATTTGGATCTAAATAACGGCCATTTTGAACTTCCCTCAAGCCCGTGGTCGATGTTATGTCATAATCAGTTCTTAAACGTCGCAATTACTTAACGACGTGTTGCAACTATAAAGCAATGAAAGGAATTGTTCAAGAGTATTTAGGCCCACTGATTTCTACAAATTTTTTTTTTAATTAGAAAGTTTTAGAAATAACGTTAGAAATTAAAGAGGTTGTTATTTTCAATCTTTATCATTTTTTTTAAACAATCTGTTATTTGCATTGCCTCTCTATAGATATATTTTTTTTTAAATTACTAATGTGTGGAACCTCTGTGAGGGCGCAAATCGGTTCAGTCGCATGGAGGGGGGTATTTTGTTTGCTTCATGTGAAACGAGTTTGTTTATTGTGCTTTACGGAGTAACAATACAAGAAGCTTACTTGCTTACAGAACAACATCATCTGTAGTTTTCTTTTTATTTACAGAATATCAACGCACGTAGCTTTGTTGGTTACGGAACAGCATTACAAACAGTTTACTTGGTGAAGTGACAACTTGGGAAAAGTGCATTGCCCAAGGAAACGCCGCGGTAACTGAAATGAAATAGTCTGATGGTAGGATTCGAACCCGCAACCTTTCACATGTGAGTCAAGCACTCACCAAGTCAATATTAGTAGCCTCTAACGACATATAGGATAAAGTTTTGCGCATGTTCTAAGTATCTGGGCTCGAGCGGTATCTATTAATAGGCAAGAATGTTAAAAAATACCAATAAAGCACGTTAGGCCAGATATAACACGTTAAGCCAGATATAACACGGAGAGAATTTCAAATTAATATTGGGTTGGCGAATGGACTGCGATCTAACGTGTCTGCTGCTTCATTTTCATAAAATTACAGAAAGATGACGTCATCAAATGTTACACGGTATCAAGTATCAGTTCGCAGCTTATGCATAATATGTAAGAATCAACGAATGAAGGAAAATATTAGTAAAACGATTATGAAGAAATTTTTTAGTAAAATGATTATGAAGAAAAATAATAGTAAAATTATTATGAAGAAAAATATTTTTAAAATGATTATGACGAAAAATATTAGTAAAATAATTGTGAATCAAATATTAGTAAAACGATTATGAAGAAAAATATTAGTAAAACGATTATGACGAAAAATATTAGTAAAACGATTATGAAGAAAATTTTTAGTAAAATGATTGTGAAGCAAATATTAGTAAAATGATTGTGAAGCAAATATTAGTAAAACGATTATGAAGAAAATTTTTAGTAAAATGATTGTGAAGCAAATATTAGTAAAATGATTGTGAAGCAAATATTAGTAAAATGATTATGAAGAAAAATAGTAGTAAAATGATTGTGACGAAAAATATTAGTAAAACGATTCTTACCAAAAATATTAGTAAAACGATTATGACGAAAAATATTAGTAAAACGATTCTTACCAAAAATATTAGCAAAACGAAAATGATTTTGAAGCAAATATTAGTAAAACGATTATGAAGAAAAATATTAGTAAAATGATTATGAAGAAAACTATTAGTAAAACGATTCTTACCAAAAATATTAGTAAAATGATTGTGAAGCAAATATTAGTAAAACGATTGTGAATTAAGTAAAACGATTATAAAATAAATATTAGTAAAACGATTATAAATTAAATATTAGTAAAACGATTGTGAATTAAATATTAGTAAAACGAATGTGAATTAAATATTAGTAAAACGATTATGAAGAAAAATATTAGTTAAAAAAATGAAGAAATATGTTAGTAAAACGACCATGAAGAAAACTATTAATAAAGCAATTATAAAGCAAATATTAGTAAAACAAATGAAGCAGCTATTAGTAAAACGAAAATGAAAAAAATGTTCACGAGCATCATCTTCATTTTGGCTAAATTTATTTTCATATTGATATAAAAGAAAACAATTTCTGCATTTATTTTCTTTGCAAATACTTCAATATTTAAGTTCTTTGTATACATGTCTATATTTAAGTCCTTTGTAAACATGTCTACATTTAATTTCTTTGCAAACATGTCTGCATTTTAAATCTTTGTAAACATATCTAAATTTAAGTTCTTTGTAAACATGTCTGCATTTAAATTCTTTGTAGACATGTCTAAACTTAAGTTCTTTGAAAACATGTCTGCATTTTAAATATTTGTAAACATATCTAAATTTAAGTTCTTTGTAAACATGTCTGCATTTAAAATCTTTGTAGACATGTCTACATTTAAGTTCTTTGTAAACATATCTACATATAAGTACTTTGTAAACATGTCTGCATTCAAGTCCGTTGTAAACAAGTCTAAACTTAAGTTCTTTGAAAACATGTCTGAATTTTAAATATTTGTAAACATATCTAAATTTAAGTTCTTTGTAAACATGTCTGCATTTAAAATCTTTGTAGACATGTCTACATTTAAGTTCTTTGTAAACATATCTACATATAAGTACTTTGTAAACATGTCTGCATTCAAGTCCTTTGTAAACAAGTCTACATTTAAGTTCTTTGAAAACATGTCTGCATTTAGGTTCTTTGTAAGCGTGTCTATATTTAAGTTCTTTGTAAACATGTCTACACTTCAGCTCTATGTAAACACTGAGGTTAATTTGTTGTAAAACGGTTACATTTAAGTGTGTTTAAAAAAATACATCTACCTTAAGTTCTTTGCATGCAGTTTTACCTTCGATTCTTTTAAACGTCTACATTTCAGTTCTTTGTATATATTTCTATATTTAATTTATTTGTCTTTTCACTACAAGAAAATTAGAAATACTAAATAAACGGTACGTACTTTTTTTTTACACATTTTGTCAAATATTAACTGGACAAATTGTGTATTATGATTAGCCCATATATTTCAATTTTCTTTCATCTTCTATTTTTGTCTGGTCACTGTCATGAACGTCCATTAACTTTATTAAAAATATCAAGAGTTCTTTTAATCTAATCATAATATCTCAAATAAAGGACAAAAATAAATTGATGTCTAAATATCAAAATTCTGTCCCATTCAAAATGTTTTTACCCATGGTTGATTTTTAATTTTTAAGTTCTTAAAAAAACGTCACTTTTTGGTTTCTGTGCGACCATAAATCGTGACTGCTCTTTGCTCCTATCTGTGTATTAGTGTGACAATAAAGCAGCAGACACCAATCGTTAAATCATGTAGCCGTGAACGCATGTCTGGTGCATGATTTAAAAAAAAATGCAATGAAATGCGAATCAATCTCTTCATATATTTCATACATAGTCATGTATTTCTTTTAGCGGTCACATTTAATATCGTGCAGGGCGAGACATAAAACCTAAGTACAGATTATTCATGAGCATTTATATATATATGTATGTATGTATGTATGTATGTATGTATGTATGTATGTATGTATGTATGTATGTATGTATGTATGTATGTATGTATGTATGTATGTATGTATGTATGTATGTATGTATGTATGTATGTATATGTATATGTATATGTATATATATATATATATATATATATATATATATATATATATATATATATATATATATATATATATATATATATATATATATATATATATATATTCTTCACCTCATAATACTTTGTTATTCCTTAAAATTTAAGTATGTTGAATTCTTTCGTCTCTTGGTTTGGATCAGCAAAAAAAAAAAAAATACCCCTACTATGCTGATTTCTATTTCCTTTGGAAATATTTCGATAATTATATGTATTCTTGTCACCTTAGTAATCAAGCCATTTTAAATATTTGTTGTTTACATTTTCTTTCTATATTTACAATAATAAGCTGAAAACTCGCAAAGCATGTAATGATTTTCATCAATATCAAATTTTGAAGTTAAAAGTATGGCCGTTTTTACTAGTTCACCCAGAGACTTTTTTCTACCTGTCTCTCCAGCTGATTGGTCTAAAAATTGGTAAAATTAGATCGCAAGCTAATACGCGTTATGGATTCGCTAGTCTAGTGCACATGCGCTATATTTGATTTTGTAAATGGACAGCCTAAACAGGAAGGCGCGTCTTTAGAATTATCATGTATCCCTCCGCTTAAAAAAAAGATCTTCTATTTGACACGTACATCGCCTGGTTTGAATTTAATATTTTCAAAGTTTAAGTGGGAAAATGGATTTCTTAAGAGTTAAATTATTTTAATTTTTTCTTGAATGACAGTGGAATCTAATAATAATATATTTTTTAAATATTTTATTTAAGTCAGGATTCAAAATTGAATCTAATAATAGTGATCATTTAAATAGTCATTTTATGTCAGGTTTCAAAGTGGAATCTAATAATAGTGATCATTTAAATGTTATTTTTATGTCAGGAATCAAAATGGAATCTAATAATAGTGATCATTTAAATGTTATTTTTATGTCAGGATTCAAAATGGAATCTAATAATAGTGATCATTTAAATGTTATTTTTATGTCAGGATTCAAAATGGAATCTAAAAATAGTGATCATTTAAATGTTATTTTTATGTCAGGATTCAAAATGGAATCTAATAATAGTGATCATTTAAATGTTATTTTTATGTCAGGATTCAAAATGGAATCTAATAATAGTAATCATTTAAATTTTAATTTTATTTCACAATTCAAAATGGAATCTAATAATAGTGATCATTTAAATAATCTTTTTATGTCTGGAATAAAAATGGAATCTAATAATAGTGATCATTTAAATGTTATTTTTATGTCAGGATTCAAAATGGAATCTAATAATAGTGATCATTTAAATAATCTTTTTATGTCTGGAATAAAAATGGAATCTAATAATAGTGATCATTTAAATGTTATTTTTATGTCACAATTCAAAATGGAATCTAATAACAGTGATCATTTAAATGTTATTTTTATGTCAGGATTCAAAATGGAATCTAATAATAGTGATCATTTAAATGTTATTTTTATGTCACAATTCAAAATGGAATCTAATAATAGTGATCATTTAAAATTTATTTTTATGTCAGGAATCAAAATGGAATCTAATAATAATGATCATTTAAATGTTATTTTTATGTCAGGATTCAAAATGGAATCTAATAATAGTGATCATTTAAATGTTATTTTTATGTCAGGATTTAAAATGGAATCTAATAATAGTGATCATTTAAATGTTATTTTTATGTCAGGATTCAAAATGGAATCTAATAATAGTGATCATTTAAATGTTATTTTTATGTCACAATTCAAAATGGAATCTAATAATAGTGATCATTTAAATGTTTTTTTTTATGTCAGGATTCAAAATGGAATCTAATAACAGAGCTCATTTAAATGTTATTTTTATATCAGGGTTCAAAGTGGAATCTAATAATAGTGATCATTTAAATGTTATTTTTATGTCACAATTCAAAATGGAATCTAATAATAGTGATCATTTAAATGTTATTTTTATGTCACAATTCAAAATGGAATCTAATAATAGTGATCATTTAAATGTTTTTTTTTTTATGTCAGGATTCAAAATGGAATCTAATAACAGTGCTCATTTAAATGTTATTTTTATATCAGGGTTCAAAGTGGAATCTAATAATAGTGATCATTTAAATGTTATTTTTATGTCAGGATTCAAAATGGAATCTAAAAATAGTAATCATTTAAATGTTATTTTTATTTCACAATTCAAAATGGAATCTAATAACAGTGATCATTTAAATGTTATTTTTATGTCTGGAATCAAAATGGAATCTAATAATAGTGATCATTTAAATATTATTTTTATGTCAGGATTCAAAATGGAATCTAATAATAGTGATCATTTAAATGTTATTTTTATTTCACATTTCAAAATGGAATCTAATAACAGTGATCATTTAAATGTTATTTTTATGTCAGTAATTACAATGGAATCTAATAACAGTGATCATTTAAATGTTATTTTTATGTCAGGAATCAGAATGGAATCCAATACAAGTGATCTTTTAATTATTCAATTTAGAATGGAATATATAATAATAGTGATCATTTGATTATTTTTTTTATGTCAGGAATTACAATGGAATCCAATAATAGTTATTTTTTTAATTATTTATTTTATATCAGGAATCACAATATAATCCAATAACAGTAATGATTTTAAGTATAGATTTTATATCAGGAATCACAAAGGAATCCAAAATTAGTGATTATGTAACTACTACTCCTACAACAACAACAACAACAACAACAACAACAACAATTACTACTACTACTACTACTACTACTACTACTACTACTACTACTACTACTACTACTACTACTAATAATAATAATAATAATAATAATAATAATAAGCTTTAATTCTTATAACATTGTCCACCGGCCAAATTACACACATGTCTGAAAATAATATGGTACAACCACGAAACATAATTAATTAACATTCTGACTAATTTTCATAGACTTTGCTAGATAACGAGCGAAATGATATTAATATTAATGATTATTCTCTGCATAAAGTTAAAATATTATGTGATAAGCATTGCAGTCAATGCATGGAGGTACCTGAAAAATTTCTCAAATGATGATACACTGACAGTTAATTTCAAAGTGAAACCCATCTTCTATATCTGCACAAATGTACACAATCTTTCAACATAAGGAATATTAAAAAATATACATATATATACCATATAGTAGAGGTTCAATTTCTGAACATACATAGTAAGCGAACAGTGTAGGAAGAGTTTAAAAAATCAATATAGTATTAACAGCTCAGGTAGTTTCAAACCTTAGACAATGATCGTAATCTATCCTTTGAATTTAATTCTCCATATAGCTTTGTACAATAAAAATATCTCTCCAAAGTAATAATAATAATAATAATAATAATAATAATAATAATAATAATAATAATAATAATAATAATAATAATAATAAAAATAGTAGTAGTAGTAGTAATAATAATAATAATAATAATAATAATAATAATAATAATAATAATAATAATAATAATAATAATAATAATAATAATAATAATAAAGTAATAATTAAATAATAAATCATAGCAAAGATATAAGGTTTATATTTAGACTGATTAAGCATGCATTAATTACCGTTGTCAACAGGTAAAACAGTAACATCTGCTAAATGCGGCAGGCACGGTAACCATTTCTTTGGTTTTTAATGTACAACATTTTTTGGCACAAAATAATCACCTAATTTAAGATCATTTTAAAAAATATTTTCTTTCTGCTTGTATTATTTATCTCCTGTCATTCAATCTTCATTGTCTCTTGGCTCTGTGTATGTGTTTGTGGGTGGTTACACAATGGTGGTTTGCACACACACACACACACACACAAACACACACACACACACACACACACACACACACACACACACACAAATTATATGGAGCCATGTCGAGATAAACAGATAATTAAGGAACCATAACCATGGCTAATTACCACGCACTGCTGAATTCTCGGTGCATGAACTTAAAAATAAAGGTCAAACCTAAGAATCAAAACTGCTGAATCCTTCGACCTGACTTAATAAGTAATGTAACAGATTGCATGAAACAAATGTGGAAAATTTAAGTAAAAAATCAGGAATTTATTTACTGTTAGTATTACCTTTGAAACGAAACCTTCAATGTATTTAACTTCTTTCAAAAACAGAAATGCAAAGAAAGCATTTGTGTTTGGACTCTTGCTCTGTGAATTAATCATTCAATGATATCGACACTTTATTTTATATTCTTTAATATTACAATAACTTTACATGATATAAAATGACAAGTTTCAGAGCATATGGTGAAATGATTTCATTGAATTAACGTACTTTAGAAAACTAAGATGTGTCAACAATTTCTGAGATAACTTGTTATTAAATACATTAGGTAGAGATTAACAAAGTCTAAAAATAGTCTCGTTAATTGTTCATACTGTGCAATTAAAGGCGTGATTATATGCATATGTATGTATGTATGTATGTATGTATGTATGTATGTATGTATGTATGTATGTATGTATGTATGTATGTATGTATGTATGTATGTATGTATGTATGTATGTATGTATGTATGTATGTATGTATGTATGTATGTATGTATGTATGTATGTATGTATGTATGTATGTATGTATGTATGTATGTATGTATGCATGCATGCATGCATGCATGTATGTATGTATGTCGATACCAACATTACCGTCAAGTCTTGTGACTTGTCATGGGGTTGATATTTTACTATATTCAGATAAATTAATCAGTGAAACAGTTCTTCAATCCTATATGGTTGGGAGTGTCCAAATTTAATTAACCTGTGTATACTTTATTAAAATGTCTTTTGTGCATATAAAATATATTGTACAGATTATCACTGTTTAGTCGCTTCTGATTTCATTTTGTTTAAAAGTCCATCCTGTTCTATAAGATAGTTTGGACTGTATGTGAATTGGCATTGCTACTGAATAAGAACGTCCTGCATACTACTTATTCCTGGAGTTTTTGCAAACGTAACCATATTACATTATTTCGGGCGAATCATGCAATCAGAGATTATCACTATGCTACGAGGGATGTAAGCGAATAAATGCCTTTGAATTTTGAAATTACCTCCAAGTTAAATGGATTAACTCATATTATACACCGATAGTACACATCTTTGTGCTACACTTTAAGCGAGGGGGGGGGGGGGCAACTCAATTTCTGACTTTAGCAACCTTTGGCAATAGACGTTGCACCCGCATTTCTATTATCACATAATTTCTGCTCGCAATCAACGCTCGTCAATGCCATTTTTCTTCATCGTTTCCAGACAGGGGTATAAACGTATTGAAAGTTAGAATCATTATTTCAACAATTTTATTACAAAATAAAACCATGAGTTTTTTTTCTTAAAAATGTGTATGTGTGCTAAAGAGTCACTGGGGGCGGGTGAGGACCGCACCGGATGACACCATCAGAGGGGGTGACACCAAAATGACTATACAATTTTTGTATCGTCTGTTATAGAAGGAGGTCCATTGTGGGTAGACACTACTGGGTGACACCAACCCTAGTGACGCCATTGATTTGCGGTATTCAGTCACTAATGTAAACCCATTTTCCGTCCACGGATGGTCCGGCTCCTCTTTTAATCCGGACAAAATTACGAGAGGGCACTTGATATTCCCGACACCGCTAAATTAGTTCACTGGGCGCGCACTCGGATTATTTACAATGCAATTGTTGGTGGTGATACTTGTATTTTGTGCGATTCTTAACGTTTTTTTTTTACTTACATTTAACCCAAGCTATGGCTTCTAAGAAAGAGCAAGTGTCAGTCGTGGTGTCAAAAGCGTAAACACCAGTCAATATCGATACAAGATAAAGTAAACTTGAGAAAACTGGACCGTGGTGTTTCCGTGCGAAAGCTGTGTAATACATGTGGTACTGGTTCGTCAACTGTTTACAATATAAAGAAGCAGAGAGGCAAACTACTGAAATTCTATTCAGATAGTAATTGCAGGAAGCGAATGTACATTAGAAAAAACTATGAAAGATGGGCTTGATTATTGAACATGACCGATTGATTATGGAACGGTTTCGACAATGTCGGAGTGGACTTGTCGGATAGGATAGTAATGGACCACAGGTGCTCGACGCGAGCTTGATGTGAAATTAAAAAAAAAACAATAACCTAAAGGGAAAAAATCATGCAGAGTGATAAAAATACCTTAGATTACCCCCATGACCCATTGTGACATAGAACATCATACTATATAAAAAGAGAAGGTTCGAAACTTCCAAATACTTGATTCCACCCATGACCCTCGATTTCATTCTGCTTTTTACGTATTTAAAAGCACAGAACCATTCTATATAGCTTGTTTTACTACTGAGATATTTTTCTATTCATCAAGCCATCATTGGCTTTTCTACGTTGTACCAAACTAAAGTTACGGCTTCCGAAACGTGCGATTTCCGGGAATTTTTCATCTTGATACAAGTGCGAGCTCAATTTCTACAAAGTCGGAGTTGGGCAACAGGCCAAACCCGTTAATATCTTCTCCATGTACATGAAACTAGCATTTTCTTAAGAATAAAATAATAACGCACTCGAAAAATACTGGAGAGAGAGAGAGAGAGAGAGAGAGAGAGAGAGAGAGAGAGAGAGAGAGAGAGAGAGAGAGAGAGAGAACATTGTTATCATTAATGTTCAAACAGTTGTTGTTTACCAATTCACCAGGCACGCTTTAATAATGTTTTATCTTGCATTTCAATTATTAAGAAATTAACGTTGCTGCTACAAACATTACTACTACTACTATTACTACTACTACTACTACTACTACTACTACTACTACTACTACTACTACTACTACTACTACTACTACTAATAATAATAATAATAATAATAATAATATTAATAATAATAATAATATCCAGTACAAATGAATAGGTTGGTTTTTTGGTCACGACTACTATTTCTCCAAATAATGATCGAAGTTGATCATTGGTCGCGCTGAAATTTTCAGGTTATTCATATCGTTAGCTAGATACGAAAAAAAAAAGGTTTTAGTGTTTGGTTAACTGGTTAACCAAAATTTAGGGTAAGATTCCATGATATCATCCAAAGTGAAGAAATTGAAGAAATATAAGTGACGTCATATATGATCAGTGTACAAAGGAATCAGGTGCGTTTACAGAATTTATGACCAATGTACAAGGGAATCGGGCGTGTTCACGGAATATAAAGCAATTTTATTCTAAATATGATTCTTTGGTTGTAATTTAAACATGTATACGGGGAAAATAAGAAAGCAAGAAGAAACATAAAATACTTCCATGTGAATTTGAATTGAACATTTTATGTTAGTTGTGATTTAAATAAAGCGTTATGAGATATGTGTGTTTGTGTTTGATTAGGATTTTTAACGCAGCTTTAACAATTTTTCAGTCATATCGCTACGATGTCTGCAGTAAGGCAGTATATAGTGATGACTAGCACTAGGGCATCATGCCGCAGATATTTAGCATGATGTCCCACCCAGTCACATTATCCTGACGACAGGCCGACCAGTCCTAAAACTAACTTCTTAATGCTGAAGAATAATATAATGCATAAATTATCAGAAAATCAAGAAAAATAAAGTAAAGAAAAAATTTAAATAGATCTAAATTAAACGCTAAGTTTAATTGATGATTGTCATTGAAGGCATTGACAATGTATTATGAGGATTTATCACGGAACAAACAAATCAAATATATAATCAGTCATATCTGAAAATTATTTATGATTATTATCAACGAATTAACCTGTTTGATTACATTTAAAAAAAAAACTATACTGAATTTCAAAAAGTTCTCTTTTTCCAGAATATTATTCATTTGGTTTGAGAAGTAATTATATTATCAGATGAAGATTAGTTTTGTCCGTGACGTCATTGTGCGCCAAAATTCCAGACAGTATGTTATATCTTTTATGGTGTCCCTAATGTTGTATAATATTTGAATGGTGTACATGGTGTTGTATAATATTTTAATGGTGTATATGATGTTGTGTAATATTTGAATGGTGTACATGATGCTGTATAATCTATGGACGGTAAGTCAAACGCAATTTCATACAGAATGCTTTCAATAAAACTGAACATTTTAAAGAAACAAATACCCGCAGGAAATTATAAACTAAATAATCAAATGGAATGAATTAATAACGAGATATTTATTTAAATCAAGCGGAATATGTGTATAACTTCAGCTTACAACAGGAGCCATTACCATTACTCTCGCATCCACTCGCTATTTGGTATATATATATATATAAACACAAAGCAAAATAAAAATGTTTATAACATGTGAATATCTGAAGAAAGTTAGAAGTAAAGCGAATGAAACTTTCGACCCACTGAGGATGACTAATGTATAGCGTATACAAAAATAGAAACACATTTCCCTAAAATAAATAAGTTTTGTTTCATGGATGTTATGTGCATGAAATTTCTTTGCTGATTTTCACACGTTCAATACGTTAACTCACAACATTTTGACATCATTTAAAACTGCTTTGAAGTTTGAATTATTATTTCCGGAACCAACATCAAAGGTAAATTATATGCCGTCTTCATGCGTATTCGAAGTTTAAGCCTTCCCAGTGAACATGCGCAGTAACAGACATTAAAGGGGAAAAAGAACGCTATAGATTGTGGGACCATGCAGATCCTTAACATCAGTACATCATAACCCTGGCTTTCGTAAAATTTTGTCGTCATTAAATTAGGGTTGTCCAGTGACAACGGCAATTACGTCTTAGCACTTTAATAAAATCGTGTCTCACAATATTCTTTCATCAAGTTTGAATTGTATTCATTTTTATTATAAAGGAATGAATTGGTATATGTTGTTTCTCATTTCTTTAATTAACATGTGTCAGTTCTTACATCACCGTTTAGCGACCCAGTTTTGGGGAGCCAAGTTTTTGTTTCATTATTTTTATTTTTGTTCCCATTCAGGGCACTGGCTTGGTTTCTATTGCTTAGTGTTAAAAGCTTAACTAGGTCTGATTCTTAATTAGAGGTTGTACTGATCGCCTTGGGCTTCTGCACATGTGTTTAAAATCGTATTGTCTGAATTCCGCAGAATAAAGCACCTGCAGAAAGTTCCCACACCAGTAAAAGATATTTATCGCTCCAGTATGAGACACAATACAATAACTAGTTGATAAGTATGAATCAAGTTTATTGAGATTTAAGAATATGTGACAAATAGAAACGAACTGTTTTGAAGATCCAACTTTAAAAAAAAAAAAAACAGAAATGAGATTCGGACACACAAATGACACATAAAACTATACTATTAATTGTATGGCTGTAGAAGTGTTTAGAAAGCTTTCAATGTGGAGGAAAAGGCTATGCTATAGTCATAATAAAATAGTATTTCACTATGATCAAGTCGTAGATGAGAAAGAAGAAAAAAATACAACCTGCAATTATATATCGTACAATTGTGTTATAAGACTGTAAGTACATATCAAATACATCAAGTGTTTCTACATCAGTATTTAGGTAGGAAAACATTGGCGAAATAAATACCAACTTTTCAAGGCGAGTACGTTGTGACAATACTGACAAAATTAATGAGCCAATTGTAAGGAAAGCCTTCCATGAAACCATATCCAACGTTAGCAAGAAATATATCGATACAAAACCTTACATGAACTCTTGACTGGTTATGCCATTTGGTTGAACAACAAACATTATCCATAAAGCAATCACGAACATGACCTGTCGTTCAGAATAATCCTAAATTGCATTACCCGTTTTAATGATAATAGTATGAAATATATATTTATTTATTTAGACAAATATAAACATTGCATACATATACATAAAATTGTTTATAATTTTCATAAAATTCTAAACGTTTGCTTTAAATCCTTATTTAAATTGTATTCCTTTGTTTAGTTTTTATTCTTGGCATGCAGCCAGAATTTATTCCATACATTTTATACAGCTACTCTAGATCATTGCGTGACTAAAAAAGAGAGAATACAATTTTAAAGAAATAATATGTATAATGCCTCTATCTGACGATTTCTTTATATGTTTCTTTGCATTTCGTAAATATAATACAAATGATAAGGCACGTTATGTGATGTTTCATAGAACACTTAACAAAATGTTGTCACTTTTTAAATAGTATATTTAGTCAATTCATATTGTGTCTTTATGTATACAAAGATCTTGTATAGCTGGCCTTATTGTGTCTTGTCTTATCTGAATATATAGATTATCTGATGAAATGGATATCATTATTGTGTCGTTACTTACATGAATAGACACTAGTTCTTAAATGACGAATCTATTAGGTTTTGGGTAACTGATATTATCATTTTTTTTACTTACATAAATATATATCCGATCTTATGCAGGTGCTCTTATAGTGTATGCATATATGAATATAAACATAATCTTATGTTTTTGATAGTAATATGTCTTAACACGTCTAACTGATCTTATTTTCTTTAATTACATAAATGCATACTCATAGAGTCTTATTTAGTCGTATGTAATCGACATCATAATTTAAAGATGATTTTGAATCCGATCTCTCTTTAATTAATTAGACATATTCTTAAAGAAATAATAAGAACATCAGACAGTCATGTTTCATTTTTTTATGTAATGCGGAGTTAAGCAAATCCATCACTTTGACTGTTATACCCTAAATGTTAATTCTGTTCATCAATAATGTAAGACATGGTCATGCAAAATGTAGCCGTGAAAACGTTCCAAATATATTTAAAGTTTTATATACACACTAAAATCATAATTATTTTTTTTTATTAACAAAATTAATATACATCTCGATCATTTATTGCCTCGCACACGATTGGTGAAGAAAACAGAATAGTAAAGAATATTGCGTTCGTTTTGCTATATTTGCCTACATATTTACATCTGACAAACCTACACTCAATACAGACAAGCTACACTCAAGACAACCAACCTACACTCAATACAGCCAACCTGCACTCAAAACAGACAACCTGTGCTCAGTACAGACAACCTGTGCTCAGTACAGACAACCTACACTCAAGGCACATAACCTGCATTCTAGAAGGGCACACAATCTGCTACCAAAGATTGTCAACGAGCATCCAAAACGGACAAACAACACACACTTAGAACGGACAACATATTTCAATACGGAAAATGTACATTCAAGACTGAAATAAGTTTAAACAAATGTATTTAAATTCCATGTCACATTTACTTTTTTTAATCTTGAAAAAAACATATACATTATATGCTGTCGTGCCTACCACAATATCATTTCCTGACACGAAAGAAAATGTCATATTTTCCTCTATATTACATGGATGGTCGTGAGAGAAATTTTTGGAATGTTGTCTTCATTCATTATGAGAATTCGGTGAAACATGGAATTTGTTAGATTCTTTTATGTTGGTTTCGTTATTTAAAAAATCGGTATATAAATATATTTTTTGTTTGCATTTGTTATTTTGCCTCCTGTTATATCAGGAATGGGGATGATTTTAAAATTAATTACACATGATGTTAATCCTACAATTTATTCGGCATTTTGTTGATTCTAAATTAATTGAACATGTTGTTTTACTAAAATTACTAACGCATGTTTTTTAAAATTCTAAATCTAATTACTCATACTTTAATTTCTATAATTAATATGAACGTTGTTGATTCTAACAAAAACAAAATAGTCCATATTATGATTCATTATAATCAAATGGGCAATTAATAATTAATATATAATTAATATAAACTTTTTTGTGTGAATGGGCATGATTTGAAAATAAATAATATTTGCTAATGTTACGGTATATGATAAAAATCACAAATGGTCAATTTGTTGTTTAAATAACTGTTACGAAATAAGTTCATGTCCATGAGTGAAACTCAAATATAAAAAAATGTTATACATTTTTTATTTCTTTCTTTATTTATTTATTTTATTATCGCACGAATAAATTATAGGATGAATGGAAACCGATAATTTGATAATAATATAAACTAAATGATTCCCAAGAATATACCCCAATATTTATGGCCATTCTTGTATGAAGATGATTAATGGAATTTCACTTTCCTTTCAGCTACAAGAACTTCATTCGATGGGTCAGTGTTAGTTCGATCTTTACAAATGATTGCTAGCATTATGGAAATATATTGATGCGGTATCTGCTTACATTAGAATACAGCAATGTCACATCTTTGAACGCAAACATGTTTTCTATTGACTTAATAATTTGTAACTGAATAATTTGTATATTTCTTCAATGACTTTTTGATCACCAATCATTTAAAACCGAATATGATTTTAACCGTTTCAAGAGAATCGTGAATTGTCGTGTTTTGCGCAGATAAAACATATAATTATTTGCATAACACAATTTAAAATAAAAATGAAAGTTTGTTATTGGCACAGCCTTCCTTGAAAACGAACATTGATACTGAATAATGTATTGAAAGGTTTTCCTTACAAATTTTTTTTGAGCTATGTTTGATTATATGGTATTAACTTTTTGACAGATTCATAATTTCACTTGCCAGTTAATATGGTTTATTTCTTTCTTTTTCCTCTTTTCTTCTTTTTAGCTGAAAAAAAAAAAAGATCCAAACAGGAGGCCATAGTTGATGTAACGGAGGATCGTTCGTTATTTTTATGTTGATCAGCTAAAATGTATGAAACAATGCGCTTCTGTAACCAAAAGCATTTCTCCATAATTATTGCTTTTTGTCTACTAATGTAAGAATATATACGTAACAAATCGTGCAAGTTGTTGTATGCGCGCTTACCTTAATAAGATTCCTTCCTTTCTGCCCATAGGCTGCTCGAACCGGTTTGGCGGATGCTTTCTTAATGATGATCATTTCGCGCCATAAAGCCTCGTTCTGAACCAATGTTCAAAGTCAGACAGCTTTTCCGTTTGAAATTATGTCTCATATGTGATTTGCAGACAAGGCGTGTTGTTTGTGCTTTATCGTCTTTCATAAGATTCATGCTCAGTGATGTTGACAAGAAATTTTTGACAGGTTTGCAAATGCCTAAGAAACGCTAATCGTAAACATTCTTTGATGGTTAAATTAAACTGCAGTCAGAACCAATCGTAGGGTTCTTATTCTTTAATTCCTTAACCTCGAATTGAGGCTGAAAAAATGAATTTACACTGTTTCTTTCTGTCGTTATTTGAATGATGTTGACTTAAACGAAGAGTTTAAAGTGGACAGTGCCAATGCTTTTTAAAAAAGGTATAATTTAGGATATGTACATTGAAGTGTTATTATTACGTTGGTATACCAAATTTGAATGGTGCTACAATACATACATACTGGATATTCCTTTGAATAGTCAAGTCCAATAAATAATCAACGTGTATTATCATTTTTAGTCATCTATCCAATAAATGTTCAAAGCGTGTTATCAATTTAGTCATCTGAACAGAATATACTTTTTGCAATTCCGACCTGAGAACCTTTTTTCTGAAATAAATTGTCAACATGTGTCGCGTCTTTCCTTCTTATCTTCAAAAAATGAAGTTCTTGAAATTCAGATAAGTGAAAATGTCCTTTCTTAGTACATAAACACACACACACACACACACACACACACACACACACACACACACACACACATATATATATATATATATATATATTTTTTTTTTCTTCCATGGATGTCATAGTTATTACTGATGTCAAACATATATCTGAGTAATGAATATCACCATATATATAATTCACAAAAATATCATGTTTTCTGTGTGTGTGTGTGTGTGTGTATGTGTGTGTGTGTGTGTGTGTGTGTGTGTGTGTGTGTGTGTGTGTGTAATATAGTGCAAGTGCGCTGATCACCCAGGGAAAATAATCTATACATTTTGCCCCCCCCCCTTCATTAAATTATTTAAACACATTTACTCTGCGTCAATATTACACATATCACATACTCAATGTTTCAATGATAGGTAGTGAGATTCTTGACCACAGCATCAGTCACGATCGGCTAATATTGAGTCTCCTTTCAGTAATGCACTTTATTATATTTACCTACGGACGGTATAGCCGTCAAAGTGCTGCAGTGCCAGTGCTGTAAAACACCAAACCAAACCGAACAGGAAAATATAAGGCGGACGGTTAATATTCGGCTTGTTAATCTGAAAGATAGATATCAACTGGAAATTACGTTTTATTTTAACCATTTACTGTTACATACATGTATTTTATCCTTAAAAGCAAAATAAAATATAGTTTTAACTGACCAAACATTAAGCTAAAATTACTAATAAGTACTGTTACACGTAAAGTTATAAAACTTTTACATTTTTATGAGTAATATGATAATTATCCCATTTTACTTTTGACGTATGAAAATAAACTTCATTTCCTACATTAAATTAGTATATATGTCCGTATCTTGCCGATCTCTGTTTGGGTCTGCCTGGAAACAAGATAAATTCAAAGCTTAGTTTAATAGAAAACAAGCAGGTCACATTATAAGCTTTTAGTTTTTGTTATTATTTGAAGCAAACAGCCCAGACCATGTTCTTCTGACGTAATCCACGACGTCAGACCTGAGTTTATGATGTTCCCGGTACGGTACGGTACGTGTCACAAGCCAATATCTACGGTAAAAAGAAACATAAATCTCAGTGCCACCGCTGACACCCTAAATAATTAATTATGCAGGCAAATATGCCATATGCACTCAAACACCTACATAAAACTCTACTTGAATCTGATAAAAACCAATAAGATGAATGCATGGAAAATTAATTAGTGTGAAAAACAGGATATGTAAATTAGCTCGGACAAGTTCAGGGCCGTAAGGTCAAAACTGTAAACCGCGTTAGGACTCACCAAGAAGCGCAAATGACAGATCCAATTTTATGATGTTCCAACGAAATTTTACGTATTGCATGGCGGAGATATTAAATTTATAGTCTGTCAGCCTGTGAATGGAAAACACATCCCTTAGTGGATTTTTAACGTGGCTTTAAAAACTGTCAGTCGTATCGCTAGTATATCTGCAGTGTGTCAGTCTGTCTGTCTGTCTGTATGTATGTATGTATGTATGTATGTATGTATGTATGTATGTATGTATGTATGTATGTATGTATGTATGTATGTATGTATGATATACTATACGGTTATAGTGATTTCTAGTACTGCGGAATCATGCCGCAGACATCTAGCATCATGTATCACTCAGTCACATGATCCTGATACCTGGACAACCAATCCTAACACCAACGTCTTAACTACTGAGGCCAAGCGAGGCAGCAGTTCAAACCCGTGACCTTCCGCATCCAAGGCGAACGCCGAAGCTCTGTGTGTGTGTGTGTGTGTGTGTGTGTGTGTGTGTGTGTGTGTGTGTGTGTGTGTACATTTGTATATACACATTTAGGCCTCAGGAGTAGTGACTATAAACTTTCGTACACCTGTACTGGTTAATAAGAAGAGTGCAGCTTACCTAGTTGGGTAAGATTAATAAGTAGAACAAACAGCATAGACCCTGATCTGCTATGCGCATTATGCTATGGCAGATGAAGATCTTTGTTTTTTTGGGGGGGGGAAGTTCGATTTGACTGATCAACTAGAATAAAAGGTGCTTCAATTTTATTCAGTACGTCTCTAACTTTATTATCTCCTGCGATGAAAGTGTAATTATGGGCACAGTCTAATTTCATAATAAGTTTCTAATACGTTTTAAATACATTGGCACAAAGTAATGCCAACCGTTCGAATGTGGCATACTTATGTCCTTAGAGACCGAATTTCTTGCTGGTGGTGGGGGAAAAAGAAAATGATCTTTGCCTAACATGTGCATGACTTGCTCTAATTATGTCCTTGATTGTGTTGAAAAAATAATTTATTTTGAAAATATGTATAAAGAGAAAAATCCACTCTCCGAAAATTAAATGCTTTGTCCCTGATATATAGACAAAAACAAATATTTATATCCATTAATGAAGCGACAGAAAACAATATTTTAGTAGGAGAGAAAATACCAATCGGTACCCTAAGTTCTCGACCTTTCCACAATATTGCTTAGACTTGCAAGTATTGAAAATATGGCTGGATCGACGTAAAGATACGAGAGGCGATATTCCATTTCGGAAAGTACAAAAAAATGCATTGAGCGAAAATGACTGCTGAATTTATTAACAGGTTAACGTTCAGAAAGACCATTACTTCTTTAACTAT
Organism: Unio pictorum; assembly: GCA_030141615.1. Lineage (NCBI taxonomy): Eukaryota > Metazoa > Mollusca > Bivalvia > Unionida > Unionidae > Unio > Unio pictorum. The sequence goes on along the minus strand of JARLTB010000113.1, from coordinate 31,306,762 downwards.
TTATAGTTTGGTGGCTGGGCCCATTTGACTTTGAGCGGCTGAATAACTTCCATGTTCTTGTCTGTCTTTCTCTTAGTTGTCTCTAGGATTTGCCATGGTATTTCTACGAGATAGTTGTGGCGGATCTGAATCTGGAACCACTTGCTCAGAAAATTGTATACTCATTAAACGGCGCCGATCACTGTATCTAAGAAATGCAGTCTCCGACACGCCCGGCTAGATCTAAAAGCCTACAACCCTAACCGCACAATATAATGTCTATCGCTTTCATTGATATTTTGCGGTTAACATGTAATATCATTGGCATTCCTCGGTTGATGCCATTGACACATGATGTTGGCAGTATTTTAGAAGAGTACATAGGTTAATCGTCTGTTTTACGCTACACGAGAGAGAGAGAGAGAGAGAGAGAGAGAGAGAGAGAGAGAGAGAGAGTATGTATATATATATATATATATATATATATATATATATATATATATATATATATATATATATATATATATATATATATATATATATATAGTGTCAGCACATAAAACATGGCTCTATTGTCCTATGCATTTGTCAATGTGTAATAAAACAAAAGACACGTGAAAATATAACAATATAACACAGACGTACAACTAATTTATGGCACTTTATTCAAAATTTTTATTGCAGGATTCTATCAACGCAGAGCGGTTGTCCATCCACGATACTTTATACCAATCATCTAAACTATTATTATTTTCAGAGCAGAGTACAATATTACTAACATTAAGTAAAATCACATCGCTAAATCTGGTTCTTATCAATGAAGTTATTCGATATCAGTCCTGTCCTTGTTGATCTAGATAATTGTGTTCTTTAGGGTTTAATTACACGATGCTACACAATAATTACAAAAGTCATGTGCTTATCTTATCAAGCTTTATTAATTATACTGGTCGGCCTTAACTCGTTCCATATGCAATATAACAACTTTGCAGGTTCTGACGACATTGCACAAGGAAATAAACTCCAGGAAAGCAATCCTTTGAAATTTGGTTTTTCTTTGTCATCATTCGCTTTTGTATTTTTGTCACATGAAGGCAAAGACTCAAAATTACGTGACATTATTTTTCCTCAACACGCATAAAATTTTGCTTAATTGGCCATAAAAAAGAAGCATGTAAAGTTTTACATTAATTGCTTTCAATTATTTAGATAAGCTATGCAGTTGAATACCAATATTAAATAATATAGCTCGTGTAGTATTTGCATCCTTTAAAAACGGATCCATACAAATAAAATATAAAAATCCAAAAAGTAAATTAGATCGTGGCTTTCAAATGTTGCAACACATGTTAAACAACTGTAATACTGTAATAAAGAAATAAAAAGCATCTGCAAAACAATGGATTGCCTTTGGAACATGAGCCTTGACTTATTTTCTGTACTAATCAGTTTTTAAAAACAAAACCACATCTTTTTCATTCCACAAAATAAAAAAAATTGATCAGAAACTGTATGCTTAGCTACGTTTGAATAATATCGACTTTCAATAACCTATGACGGTCGCGTCTCACTGAAGCAGAACTTGTCCGTAGTGTTTTCATTAATGCATGAATTTCACTGTAATTAATGTGTTTTTAATTGAATGTCTTTTTTCACATGTTATATTTGTTCATCAGAACAGTTTACCTCTACCCCTTGGGAGCCTCCATGCCACAGGCCACGTGTATGCAGAATGTGTGGGGTCCGACATGGTTTTGAACGGTTGGTTTAACGAAGACAGTTAACAGGTAGTAATCGTGAATTGGGTTAATGGGCTTGATGTGCCAGACTCTTACCCCAAATTGCCGAAAAATGGGTGAAATTATTATGTATCTTGGTATCATTTCACACGTGCTCGGTTCCAATTACAGTTTTTGATGCAGTAGTACAGGTACAAATATGTTGTGATAAATTCATAAAAATTTAATGATTTATACATATATTCGGGTAAATTGAACGTGTCGTCTGAACCGAAGAGCTTCACGATACACTGGCTGGTATATTCATGCAAGAACGAAACAAAAGAAAAGAGCTAAAAAGAAAAGAGCTTGATTCAAACCATTTAGTTCAGTAAAGTGAGTTGTTATGCCATGTTTTACCTTACATTTAATCTACTTAACTCAGAAGCCAGTTTAAAATAACCATATCCTGCTACCACACTTATTTTACCTGATTAATATATGGAATCATTTTCAACTCGTATGATGTGTTATTGGTATTATCAGAATCCTGAATTATAAACTATTTCCACCATACTTAATTGTTTTGAAGATGAAATCCAAAGTTGAGTGTCATATGGTCTTTACAGAACAAGACCAGGTCTTTCTTAAACGGCTTGCCGAGACCATGGGTTTTGTACAAGCTGAACATGAATTTAATTAAATGCTAGGAAATGATAGTGGAATTTTATACTTATATAGTTTCTTGTTGAGTTGTGTGAACTGTGTGTAGCGAATACAACACTTTATGTCTTATATAGAGAAGGAAGAGTACTGATTGAGACGTCAGATGTCAAAAGAAAAGACATAGCCACATTGACGATAGAGCGGATGGCATGGTACATCTTTCTGCGATTATCAACATGGCCGAAATTCAGTGAATATGTACGATAAATACATCTTGTATGCTGAAGGGTATCACATTGGATTACTTATTTAACTGGCTGATTGAGTGAACTATGATTAATGAATGGCAAGTCAACATGCGAAAAATTATGACGTGACTGAAACATATAAAAAGTGTCATGCCCATTAACACAAAGGCTGTCGACCGGGTCTGGTCTAGGCATGATTCGAAATCATACTATTTATTCTTGTCTCAACTTATGTCTACAAAACCAGACCTAATTATAGATGTATTAAGATGGAATATGCAAATCATCATAATTAAGCAGTTTATAAAATGAATGTCATAGGTAGTTCCAAGATCAGGTCCTGTTGACATGGCAGGTTTGAATACGTACTGAAATTTTGTGAACTCACAGTACTTATCGACATATAAAAAGCATTGCAAATGATATTTATTACACGTATAGACTAAAAATTTACTCCTCGTTCCGGACAATTCCCAGATATAAAAAAAATCTAGAAATATTTCAAACTGCTCACCAGATCAAGTAATAAACAACGCAATTGTTTTAAATGCCGAGTCAGTCTCGTTTTGAAATTAATTTATGTAACTTAGGTGAATAATTCTTTTTAATGAAAAAAGTTAAAAATGTAATGCAAGATCTGCCTGATGAAGCATACATTTTATGTTTTATTCATTAACTTTAACATAACTTTTCGAAAGCTAAATGAAAGTTAACTCAATGTATGCGATATACGTTTACGATATAAACGTGGAAATGTTACATATTTGTCTTTATAAAACATCTCTCTCTCTCTCTCTCTCTCTCTCTCTCTCTCTCTCTCTCTCTCTCTCTCTCTCTCTCTCTCTCAACGCAAAACGCCGTTGCATATCATTGGCATCTCGCCTTTATCTGCGTGAGTTCGAATTTCGTGTTTGACCAACGTGGATATGTGAAAAAGCATGCAAGAAGGTGTCCGTAGCTACATGGTTCTTGCCGGGGTTTTCCACTGTTCCTTTTCAACCAAATATACTGACCGCCATTTATAACCTATCACGTGCAGAAAAATGATATTAAACCCATTTTAACCAACAGTTTCTCTGTTGGTTGATTAACCAGTCTATGACATCTTGATAGATCAATTAGCACAATCTGAGAAAAATGGAGATGAACCTTTAAGCTTGTTGTTGTTGTTGAAGGGTTTAACGCCATTTCTCAGCACAAGATAGGCCATACATGGTGGGCGGTATCCATGGTGGAGGAATAACCCAGAAAACCCCGGAAAGAACCACTGAACCACAAGAAGCTACTGGCAAGCTGTGTCATCTACCCACATTCACAATGCCCAAGACTCGAACCAACTCAGACATAGGTGAGACGGCAATGATCCGTAACGGCGAGCGCTTTAAACCAATCGGCAACTTTTAGGCCAAAAAACAAAGCCATAAGTTGAACTATTTTGATGAGCAGTCTTAACAGGGAGAATGGATGACAGCAGTTATAACAGGGATAATGGATATAGGCAGTTAAAACAGTGAGAATGGATGACAACAGTCATAACACGGAGAATGGATTTCGGCAGTCTTAACAGGGAGAATGGATGACGGTAGTCATAACAGGGAGAATGGGCGAGACCAGTCACAACAGGGAGTATGGATGACAGCAGTTATAACAGGGAGAATGAATATAGGCAGTTAAAACAGTGAGAATGGATGACAACAGTCATAACGGGGAGAATGGATGACGGCAGTCATAACAGGGAGAATGAATGACAACAGTCATAACACGGAGAATGGATGACGGCAATCATAACAGGGAGAATGGATGACAGCAGTCAGAACAGGGAGAATGGATGACGGCAGTCATAACAGGGAGAATAAATGACAGCAGTCTTAACAGGGAGAATGGATGACGGCAGTATAAAAGGGAGAATGGATATAGGCAGTTGTAACAGAGTGAATGGATGACAGCAGTCACAACAGGGAGAATGGATGACAGCAGTTGTAACAGAGAGAATGGATATATGCAGTTAAAACAGTGAGAATGGATGACAACAGTCATAACAGCGAGAATGGATGTCGGCAGTTATTATAGGGAGAATGGATGTCGCCAGTCTTAGTAGGGAGAATGGATATCAACAGTCTTAGCAGGGAGAATGGATGAGAGCAGTCCTGACAGGAGAATGGATGCCGGCAGTTATAAATGAAGTAGAATGAATATCGGCAGTCTTAACAGGGAGAATAGATGTGGGCAATCATGATAGGGAGAATAGATGTGGGCAATCATGATAGGGAGAATCGCTGCGAGTAGTAATTAAAGGGAAGACAGATGTGAATAATACAGGGAGAATGGATTAATCAAGACAGGTAGAACGGATTACATTATTCATAAAAGGGAGAATGGATGTGAGCGGTCATAACAGGGAAAATGGATGTCGGCAGTTATAACAGAAGGCGAATGGATGTCGGCAGTCATAACAGAATGAAAATGAATGTAGGCAGTCAAGAAAGGTAAAACGGATTACAGTAATCATAAAAGGGAGAATAGATACGGGTAGTCATAAAGGAACCATGGATGTGAGCAGTCATAACAAGGAGAATGGATGTGAGCAGTCAAAACAAGGAGAACGAATGTGAGCAGTGAGTATTTATAATAGGGAGAATGGATGTGAGCAGTCATAACAGAAGGAGAATGAATGTCGGCAGTCATAACAGGGAGAATGGATGTCGAAAGTCATAACAGAATGAAAATGGATGTAGGCAGTCATAACAGAAGGAGAATAGATATGAGCAGCATTCATAATAGACAGAGAATGGATGTAGGCAGTCATAACAAAAGGAGAATAGATGTAGGCATTCATAACAGAAGGAGAATAGATGTGAGCAGCAGTCATAACAGAGAGAATGGATGTGGGCAGTTATAACAGTAGGATAATAGATAATAACAGGGGGAATGGCTGTTTTCAGTCTTAACTGGGAGAATGGATGTGAGCAGTCATAACAGCTAGAATGGATGTCAGCAGTCAATACAGGTAGAACGGATTACAGTAATTATAAAAGGGAGAATGGATATGGGTAGTCATAAAGGAACCATGGATGTGAGCAGTCAAAACAATTAAAACGGATGTGAGCAGTCATAACAAGGAGAACGGATGTGAACAGTCATAACAAGAAAACGGATGTGAGCAGTCATAACAAGGAGAACGGATGTGAACAGTCGTAACAAGGAGAACGGATGTGAGCAGTCATAACAAGGAGAACGGATGTGAGCAGCGAGTATTTCTAACAGGGATAATGGATGTGAGCAGTCATACCAAGGAGAAAGGATGTGAGCAGTCATAACACGGATAATTGATATGAATAGTTATAACGGAGATATTGATGTGAGTAGTAGTAACAGGGATAATGAGTGAGCAGTCATGACAGGGCGAATGGATGTGGGCAGTCAAAACAGGGAGAAACTTGTTAGAGTAGTCATAAAAGAAAGAATGGATATGGGCAGTCATCAAGGAACAATGGATATGAGCAATTATAACAGGGATAATGGATGTAAGCAATTATAACAGGGATAATGGATGTAAGCAATTATAACAGGGATAATGGATGTAAGCAATTATAACAGGGATAATGAATGTAAGCAATTATAACAGGGATAATGAATGTAAGCAATTATAACAGGAATAATGGATGTAAGCAATTATAACAGGGATAATGGATGTAAGCAATTATAACAGGGATAATGGATGTAAGCAGTCGTAACAGGGATAATGGATGTAAGCAATTATAACAGGGATAATGGATGTAAGCAGTTGTAACAGGGATAATGGATGTAAGCAATTATAACAGGGATAATGGATATAAGTTATAACAGGGATAATGGATGTAAGCAATTATAACAGGGATAATGGATGTAAGCAGTCGTAACAGGGATAATGGATGTAAGCAATTATAACAGGGATAATGGATGTAAGCAATTATAACAGGGATAATGGATGTAAGCAATTATAATAGGGATAATGTATGTAAGCAATTATAACAGGGATAATGGATGTAATCAATTATAACAGGGATAATGGATGTAAGCAATTATAACAGGGATAATGGATGTAAACAATTATAACAGGGATAATGGATGTAAGCAATTATAACAGGGATGGATAATGGATGTAAGCAGTCGTAACAGGGATAATGGATGTAAGCAGTCGTAACAGGGAGGATGGATATGAGCACTCATAACAGGGATAATGGATGTGAACACTCATAACAGGGATAATGGATGTAAACACTCATAACAGGGATAATGGATGTAAGCAGTCATAACAGAGAGGATGGATGTGAGCAGTCATGACAAGGAAAATGGATGTAAGCAGTCATAACAATGAGGATGGATATGAGCACTCATAACAGAGAGGATGGATGAGTCGTGACAAGGAAAATGGATGTGAGCATTTATAACACTGAGATTAAATTTGAACAAGGGCTAAATGGCACTCGTTGGGTTAAATGGTAAGTAAAGGGTGGGGAGATCATATTCTAAGTTAGAGGTGTGCGGTATTACCGACATACCGTGGTATTTTTTCTGGTATTACGGTATTATAATTTTTTTTTCGGGGGGGGGGGGGGGGAGTGTTTTTGTTTTTCCTAAAACTGTACCGGAACTAAAGTGGTTTCTGTCGGCATTCCCGAGTAATCTTGTTATTGACATAGCGTGTTTTCTTTGCTAATAACATTATTATTATTATTATTATTATTATTATTATTATTATTATTAGTAGTAGTAGTAGTAGTAGTAGTAGTAGTAGTAGTAGTAGTACTAGTAGTAGTAGTAGTAGTAGTAGTAGTAGTATTTAAAAAATGTTGTAGTGTTGTTAGAAATCGATTTTGAATATTACGAAGATAATTATATTTATGATCATTAAAACACATGTTTGACACATGTATGTCAGCATGGTTGTCACTTGGGATGCTGTAAAGATATTCTGGCAAAATCCAAAAGTTTCAAAAAATTCGGATTATAAACTAAATTATGTCATACTTTAGTCATTTATTTGCGTATAGTTACTTCTTATATCTTGATAAGAGGGTGAATGATCCTAAGATTTTCTGGAAAGCGGTTGTTTTCTGTTTGAATTTTACGTAGTTTACTTAGGCCACCAAATGCTTTCTCATTTTTTAATAGTAAGTATGTTTTATATTGACTGGCCGCAGAAGCGGGAGGTCGTGGGTTCGATCCCCGGCCGAATCATACCAAATACTTAAAAAAATGGTACTAACAGCTGCCTCGCTTGGCGCTCAGCATTAAGATGTTAGTGTTAGGACTGGTCGACCTGGTGTCGGGATAATGTGAATGGGTGGGACATCATGCTGTATGTCTGCGGCATGATGCCCCAGTGCTAGACATCACTATAAACTGCCTCACTGCAGACATCGTAGCGATATAACTGAACAAAAAATGTTAAAGCTACGTTAAAAATCCTAATCAAACAAACAAACAAATACTGACTGGCTTTTTCCCCTGAATATTGGCACCACACTCATCTAAATTTCCCTGCTTACTCTATCATTGGTGTACCTGGTAAGCTGCGGTGTCAACACCTCCTGCTGTTATCGATATGCTCTCTGTCAGCACAGTGTTTGACAAGGTGTTACAGATTTTAGATTACAGCTTTTATAACTATTAACATGTACATAATAAATATATCTCCTGTAAGGTACTGACCCTTTAATTTGAGCGAGGCAGCGATTTTCTTTTGAGCTGAATGTATTTTAATTTTATCTAAGATAATTAAATCTCACCCAACATATTGTAATTGATATACTATGGCGTTTATTTGCTATAAATCAAAGCGTGCTATTTTGTCCAGCTATTGTCAGATGGAATTTTAAATGAGCATTTTGCTGCCTTAGAACATAAAATTATTGGTCCTTAATATAATTGCGGTAAACCATGGTACGTATCGTTGTACCCAGCTCTTTGCAACGTACAAGTAAGAAGAGATTAAATAAAACTAATTTTTCATTATTTTTATAATCACTTAGCTCCTGGAGTTATATTTACAGAATCAGTAAAATAATTACCAAACCTTTGCATAGGAATAAGTAGGTGTTGTTTGTACATGTACATTTTTTTCCTTCAAGGTAGACCGCTCTGGTAGCATAAGTGGTTAGAGCCTCCGCCTGGAATGAGCAAGGTCGTGGGTTCGAACCCGGGCAGAGGCGTAGCTAGGGGGGGCAGGGGGGTACATATGTCCCCGGGCGCCATACTAGTGGGGGCGCCAAAATGGGCTTTGAAATAGGTTGTAACGGGCAATGGTGATTTTATTGATGAAAATAATGGGTTTCAGAGTTGAGGTGGGGGGGAGGGAATGAATATTGTCCCCGGGCGCCAAACAGTCTAGCTACACATCTGAACCCGGGCCGAGTCATACCAAAGACTAATAAAAATAGTACTAGCAACTACCCTCGCTTGGCGCTCACCATTAAGAGGTTAGTGTTAGAAGTGGTCGGCCTGGAGTCAGGATAATGTGACCTGGTTGTGACATCATGCTACATACGTGTCTGCGACATAATGCCCCGGTGCTAAACATCGATATAACAAACACACACACACAAAAACTCATTTCGAGCAAACAAGACGTTCAACATTAACAATGTTTGTGTGTGTGTGTGTGTGTGTGTGTGTGTGTGTGTGTGTGTGTAGGTGGTGTCTTCTAAAATTCACAATTGGCATTTTATTTCTGGATGTGAACTAACATATGTTTCGTCCGTTTTTCAAAGTCTTGAACACAAGATATGTTTTAGCAGCCATCATTATTTACTCTCCAGATGAATACGTATGTCTTTAGGTAAACATAGACTGACAGCCACCATTGCTGTCATTCACACATTCTACATACATGAAACAGAGTTCACTGAAAGTGTTGAAACCTTTACACATATAGGAAATTGCGTATCATCACTTGATTTTATTTTTTATTAAAAAAAAACACAAACAAAATGTACATTTTGTAGCTGGCTCTTGAACCCCCCCCCCAGATATGGCAAATATCAATGTACCTGTTATTATTCACATGCTGAAAGGTAATAGTCTGCAGATCGATCGAGAACATCAAGACGATGACGTTTATGACGATTATTATTATTATTATTATTATTATTATTATTATTATTATTATTATTAAATGATATCGAGAAAAATGTACAATCTAACATATAAATCAAGTGTATGATTCGGTGGCATTGTGACATGAGGTGGTTGAGATGTGTGCTCTCCCCTGCTTCTTATGGTGCTTTGGATATTGTTATCTAGGAAATTACGGATGGAATAACATATCTGGATAAATATATAAAATAGAATAACACGAACCCCTGTGTGTAAAATACAATATTTTAATCAATTACAAAAAAAGTGAAATCGAACATGACATGTGAATGATTAACTTTCTCTCAGATACAGTTACAAAATTATGCGAAATTCAATTACCCTTTCTGATATACTGAACAAATTGTATCGTATGATCAAACGACTATTGAATTCAGATTGCCGGCATGACAGTATCATCTGGTGCGTCCGGTGTTTCTTAACCCACTGCTGGTGATATCAAGACGACCCTCTCTCTCTCTCTCTCTCTCTCTCTCTCTCTCTCTCTCTCTCTCTCTCTCTCATCAACCTCATGGTTGCAGACTAAGCTCTTTTTCCTCGGTAAAATATAGGTATGGAACTATTACCATTAAACACAAACAAACAAAATACCTAAGTTATGAGTCAATTTGTTCTTTTCTCACCTGGTACCAGCATTATTCCTACTATTCTGAGTCAGATATCGTCTATCGAAATGCAACAGAACCAACTATGTTTTTCCGTCCTTGATGCACACTCACGACTATTTTTTAACGTGATGTTATATCTGTCTAGCTGCTCTAGCAGTCATACTGAGACCATGACAGAATTCGACCTCTAAATCACCACACGCCCCTGTTGCTATAAATGTACCAGCTGCACTAAGCAGATTGACATAAGTTACTCGAATCTCATTTGAAGAGAATTCACTTCAACTTAATTGCACACGAAATAATGGGCTTCAACCATTGTCAGCTACGTTACTTTGCTAATTAGCGATTCAGTGACATAAATTTTCAGACATGGAAAAAAATAAATCCTCACCATAAATCATACAAATTATTTAAGAAAGATAACTTGGATATTCACACAATTTTTATCAAGAAATGAATTAAATATTGCACTCTTATCTGGCTCTAACCATTAGCCAAGCGAGTCCTAATTAAAATTCAAGACATGTAACAAGCAGAACCGATTATATCCCTCGCAATCAACAAGTTATGACTAGTCTAGCCCAAAATTAATGTGTACGTGTCATTCTGACACAGAAATAATGCACCGTGAAACTATTCTACAGAAGCTATTCTACAAAGTATTGCACCAGGTAATCCAGTGCAATTTGCTGTTGTAACAATTAAAAATTGAGTCATTCCAATGATGATAATGATCCAAGATGGTATAATCACAATTTGGAGTTGGTTTAATTAAAGCTGCATAACCCCTAGCGTAGACCTGACTTATTTTAACTTTTGAAAACTTCTTCCAGTGGTTGGTATGCGTATCTTTGACATTGCTTTTGACCCTCTTATCTCCTTTTCTACTGCTTTCTTTACGACGATCATACGCATCATCAACAGTATAACTGAGACAGGACATGCTGTTATGATCCATCTTACCAGCACGATACATGATGTGGTGAACTTCTCTACCGCCGATCGTAGTTGGGTGTTGCAGTAAAACCTCCCGATTAACTGCTGTATCGTCGTTGGCATATTGTACTAGTCAATAGCTGGGTAATTGAATCAGCCTGAACAGCATTGAACTATACGTATTGAAATGATCCAACTATATTGTTGGAAAAATTACCATCTTGAAATCCTGGCGTCTCTGATGAGCAGACTTATGGTACGTTGTGGTCAATACACCCATACTATCCTGGAACTCCTGATTTCTGTACTGATGTATCGATATAATTTTGACTGATCACGTAATTGGTTATTCCCCTTGCCAGTACCGTTAAGACATACTTTCATTCTATGCTCAGTAGCAATATCGTACGGAACTGATATTTTTGGAATGCTTCTATTTTGTTACAACTCAGCTGTCAGCGTCCTGCAAACATGTTGGGACTCTTTTTCTTTCATATCACTCACATCTGGTCTCACAGGTACCTCAGCAACTTAGTGCACAACTTGTACACCTCGAGGGAATACCACGAGGTGATGGGGTCGAACTAGATTTAGCTTTCTTTGCGACTTAAGATGCGTCTTTCCATGTAGACTCCCAATTCCCTAGGGCATACTATGTTGTTTCAACTGGTAAGATCTTCGGACACCCTCCCAGATCATCGTGGCTGTGAGGAACATAATGTTTTTGTTTCAGGAACTGTTTTGTTTCCACTATGCTACACCTCATATGGCATACTTTATTCGCCTCAATGGAGATGAAGCAAATATGTAAGGATTATCAACAAAGGCCGCTCTCTTGTATTACTTCATTCTCTTCCTCTCTCCCAGTAGTTTTACTTTCTTAACTTTACACAGCCTTTTGACGGACCTCCTGAAGCTGTTACAGTCCCATCTTCTCTTGTGGTGTAGCGTCTGAAATGTTTTCTCAGTTACCGGAGCTCCTGTTGCAGCTTCTTTAGCTCAGGTTGCTGTCTATTTGGTATAGGTATTGCTTTCTTGGATCTTATTTGTGGACACCAGATCTCTCGTTTTCTTTGGTATAAGCCGTCTAGAAAGGTATAGGATCGTCTTGTCGACATTGCCTTGCAGATAAACATTAATTACGTTCTCCATGTCATCATCAAACCCTTCCAAGGACTTATTATATTCCATATTTGGAAATTTCACTCTCTCACTTTTTCAAATTTCAAATATTCTAGTTTTTCATATTCTTCATCTTGGCCTTCCGTTACATGGTGTGGTACCTTAAGCTGACCACAGATGGTTGTGAAGAGTTTAGTAGTCTCTTAGTTGTTCTGACAAAAATGTTCTGAATTTGCATCTCTTCCACTTCACGCGCTGCGCTTGCATGGAACGCATCTGCTGCACAGAGATTATCAACATTGGTGTGAGACATGGCTGATAATCCTCCATGACTCGCTAGAGCTAGGCTCGGCGCAATGCAACTGATTTATCATAGGCCCGCGCCGCGACCTAGATTGATAAATCTTCATTTTCCTTGCATCCATGCAGTTTTCCCACAGTGGAATCTAGACTCCACTAACATGCATGTCAATGTTCGCTGCACTGGCCGTTTCGTTAGCGTTCATCTGACCCCTTCTAGGGTGTTCAACATCTGTCGGTGTAGTAGTTGTGTGGCGGGTGTCAATTTCGAGGGTTGCCTGAAGGGATGCAATTCCGTTGTGCCCCTGAGCTAATCATTCTCCGCTGTCATCTGTCTCTGCAGCATCGTCCATCTATCTCCGGTTGCAATCCTTCCTTTCCTGGCAATTGGTGGCTACCCAGAAGTGTCGATATTTATTCTGACTTTTACCTACATATACTATGTGTTTATGAGAATATCGGATGAATAAGTCCAGATGGTGAAACGTCTATTAATTTTCAGGTTGATACGATCCTGGTGTTTTTTTTTTAAAATTTAAAAACAGACATTTACTTACACATCTCTCCTTCCGTACTATATAACACACTGATATTTGAAAATTAAGCGTTGTAGGACTGTAGGTCGAAATATAGTGTTGAACTGCAGAAAACCCTAATTTCAGTCAATTTGACTCTGCCTTGCAAGACAACTTTGCCGTCTCTAAGCGTTTATAATGAACGACAATTTAGAAAAGCACACCTTCTCTCCCGTCTTATGCATAATTCTTGTAGCACCTAAAATGTATACAAGAAATATTCAGTAATTACTTTTCTTCGGTGTTTTTCAACAAATATGTATATGTTACTCGTTTTTAGACGGAAAAATCAAATCTGTTATGGATTAATATCCCAACATAACCATTTTAAATCTTAAATTCAAACACTTATGGTTTATCTTTGCCAAATAGTAAAGATAGGCTATATAAGTTAATTAACATTAAAGATAGGGTATATAAGCTAATTAACATTAAAGATAGGATATATAAGCTAATTTACATTAAAGATAGGTTATATAAGTTAATTAACATTAAAGATAGGATATATAAGCTAATTTACATTAAAGATAGGGTATATAAGCTAATTTACATTAAAGATAGGGTATATAAGCTAATTTACATTAAAGATAGGGTATATAAGCTAATTTACATTCAAGATAGGGTATATAAGCTAATTTACATTAAATATAGGGTATATAAGCTATATAACATTAAAGATAGGGTATATAAGCTAATTTACATTAAAGATAGGGTATATAAGCTAATTTACATTCAAGATAGGGTATATAAGCTAATTTACATTAAAGATAGGGTATATAAGCTATATAACATTAAAGATAGGGTATATAAGCTAATTTACATTAAAGATAGGGTATATAAGCTAATTTACATTAAAGATAGGGTATATAAGCTAATTTACATTAAAGATAGGGTATATAAGCTAATTTACATTCAAGATAGGGTATATAAGCTAATTTACATTAAAGATAGGGTATATAAGCTAATTTACATTAAAGATAGGGTATATAAGCTAATTTACATTAAAGATAGGGTATATAAGCTAATTTACATTAAAGATAGGGTATATAAGCTAATTTACATTAAAGATAGGGTATATAAGCTAATTTACATTAAAGATAGGGTATATAAGCTAATTTACATTAAAGATAGGGTATATAAGCTAATTTACATTAAAGATAGGGTATATAAGCTAATTTACATTAAAGATAGGGTATATAAGCTAATTTACATTAAAGATAGGGTATATAGGCTAATTTACATTCAAGATAGGGTATATAAGCTAATTTACATTAAATATAGGGTATATAAGCTATATAACATTAAAGATAGGGTATATAAGCTAATTTACATTAAATATAGGGTATAAAAACATACACATTTAAGAAAACACACACACCGCAAAATACGAGCTAGTTGCATAAGCACGTGTTATATACATCAAATTGTCGTGAACATGTTGCGAAATCTGGTATAATAAAAACGTAACTGTAACATTGTGATCAGCGAATGATGGTGAAATTGCTCTGTTAAAATAAATTTAGACAATTCAAAAAGTTGCATTTGTGTCTTCATGTTAAAATCCCATATTCTGTCATCACGTTGCAGCTGTTCTTGACACTTTCCATTGTGTGATTATAAGAGTAAAATATCATGCATCAAGTTTGTGCAAGATCACGAAAGTTTTAGCCTTGGTACGTTGATGCATCGCTGGTGCATACTGGTGCACATTTTGGCGATTGGCCAAGTCAGCTCAGACAAAAGCGACCTGTGTCTGGTTTCGCTTTTCTCATTATCTCGCAGCTGTCTCATAGTATTATAAGCCAACTGTGCTCGTCAAATAGTTTCCACGACTAAATAACCAAACACATATCATGCGGCAATACTCGTCTCTTAAAGGTCACCGGCCATCTATATTGCACAAACGTGTGATATTATTATAGTCATAAACAAAACGCACTTGTTATGTATGCACGCCATACAAATATTTAATTAGACTTTAAACCCCCGTTTGTTTGTTTTTTAATATTTCCCACCGGCAATCTCCGTTAACAATCGGTATTTTCCGCGTGCCAAGAACGGATTTGACGTACATTTATCCTTTCTATTCAAGCTAATCGTTTCTAGTGTTTCATTTCCCGACGTAAATGTCGATGTGATATATCTTACGATCGTGCTTTTGTACAGAAAAAAAAACATGGTGTACTGTCTTTCATATGGATGTAGACAACAGTGCTGACAATACTAATAATAATAAAGAGAACTTTGTGTGGCGCCTTATCGTTAGAATCTCTAACCGCTTTACAACATCTATAATGATATGGCTACAAAAAAAACCCATGAAATTAGAAAACAGAAAAAATGCTGAAAATATGTAAGGTAGGAAATATTATTAGGTCTTTAAGTTTGTTCTTGAAGTCCAAAAAGGTGAGTTTTAAGTACACTCTTGAAAGGGATTACTGGGTCTTTGTGTCTAACTTCGATGAGTAATTCATTCCAAGTCGCTGGGCACTGGTATGCAAAAGAATGCTGTCTATATATTTTCATAGCGGGAATAATGAGTATAAGATTGTCAGAAGAGAAGCGTAAGTATCTTGCTGGTGTGTACACATGGAGTAGATAATGTTCTTTCTTATTCCGAAAGACTCTGTTTACCAGGTAAAAATGTGGATTGAAGCTGTGGGATCGAATAGGGTGAGGGATGGGACAGTTGTATTATTTATGCCGGATTATAGTCAATTTGGCCCAAAGACAGTTTGACCCAAGACAACTCGGCTCAATTGGGCCGAAATTAAGACAATTAGGTCCAACTCGAAAAACAATTCGTCACAACTTAACAATAGTTGGAACAAGTTTTTTCCTTTAAACAACAAGTAGATAATATGTAAATTAAATTTAAACATTTAAACAAACCAAACTATCTTAATATTCTTTAAAAGAAAATAATTAATCATACTTCGTAACGTACATATATATGAGAGAAAATACAAACGTGCTTATCTTGCTCGCTCTAATTAAAATATTTATATACATTTATTTTTTATGTTAAAAAACATATACGCATCTGCACAACTTTCTCAATTTAAATGTTCCGGTGAAATTATCAATATTAATTCATAAAACAATAATGCTTAACAGATAATATTATACCGAATATGTATACATTTTTCTAAGGGTATCGTACACGAGATATTATAACAAATATATTATATTTTAGGCTTCAGGTTGTAACACTGCTGCATATAATACACATTCGATTACGCATATGAGAGAGAGAGAGAGAGAGAGAGAGAGAGAGAGAGAGAGAGAGAGAGAGAGAGAGAGAGAGAGAGAGACAGACAGACAGACAGACAGAGAGACAGACAGATAGACAGAGAGATATGGGGGGATGTGAGAGAATAATGTTAAGCATATTGTCAGTGTTTAGTTGCAATATGAAGCTCTCATCAGTTAATTTTATTGTTTGTTTTTGTTGTTCAAGTTGTTTTAGTGTGTGCACGCGCAAATTGACAGCTTGTCATTGCTAGTCACTATCAGCAATCATATTTGCTCCATTATTCCATACAAATAATAAAGGAACTAATTTTGTGTTGAATATGTGCCTCCATCTCCCCCGCACGGTACAATAAAATTAATTTAATAAAACACTTATTTGAAAATAAAATGCAAGAAAGTAAAGTTGCTTTGTAATCATTTATTACTTCTTTTTTTCATTGCGAAATTTATTAAAGAAAAAATATATATCCACGAACATCGTATATGAAGCGGATGCCGGCTTGCATATGCATCCTTACGGTCGTGTGTATCGCTTATGTCAGATAACAAAATCCCAAAAGAGACGAAAATACCTGATATCCATGCATGATAAGTTACAATGTGCAAACTAATCAAGATTGTGTTGTATCCTGGTTAACTATACGGTATCTCGCAAATAATAAAAAATCGTTAATTTAAAATACATTCACTGTTGATTGCAAATGATAAAGTGTTTAGTGGCCTAGGTTAAAAAAAAGTATTATTAAAGCAAGTCATTGTTTTGCATACTATTTGGCCTGCAAACATCAATTATGATTACATATGACAAACAAATATAAGTCCGGGTGATGAATAAACACAACTTGCAGTGAACAATAAACTTATTGCTTAAAATTACCGACAGGATATCTAATACAAAGGTAATTTTATTACAAAGCAAACCAACCCCGGAAACTGACTTTGGTATTATTTAAGTGTGCTGCTTTTTTCCGATGAAGTCGACCGATAAAAGGAAGCCAAGTTTAGTTCCTTTGGATTCTTTTAAGTATGCAGAATTTGTTTTTAATTTTATAAAGTCGGTCGATAGAGAAGCCAGCATTGACTCCTTTTGTATTAACGGGAATTTTCAAAATAAATTGAAACAATGGAGCAGTTTTTAAAGCGACAAATCTAGTGCGTTGTGCATGCATATTGATATAAAGCTAAACAGTAAATTAGTTTTCAGTAGTTTCATCTAAATGTTTCTATACGTAGTTTAAAAAAGTGTTTTATTTTTCGATATCGAGAAGCGTGTTCTTCATCTTGTGGGGATAAATGTACGTTATTTCCGGTTGGGTCCTCTATAGATGGAAAATCGTATCTAAGGGAATGTAACAGTGTTGTATACTTCTATTTTGAGTAATGAAATTATTGTTACTTCTTTACACTTGATAATTTTTAGTTCTTTTGTGCAAGTATAACTGCTTTTGATCATGTAACATTAATCTGATGTTAAAAGCAAAATTGTTGGAGTATGGCCGGTTACCTTTATGCGAAGTAGTTAGACTACGTTATATGATATCAAAAGGAAGAGAGTATGCGTCAGCAAGATCCAACACGGTCGTTTGTATCAATTAAGTACATGTGTCGTGATCAATAACCAAGCGATTTCTGATCAACAATTGCAACAACTGCACCCCCAGTCTGTATTAAGGTTACGTGCTATTGACTACACTTTTTACGACTGTACATGACCCTTTCTTTACTTGTATCAACTCATCGCGTTTTGTATTTTTTTTTATATATACTGGTTTCTCTATGCGAATTTTTAATTTATTGAAGTAGCTTATTTTGTTTGTTTTTGGTGTACAATTCTCCATATATATATATATATATATATATATATATATATATATATATATATATATATATATATATATATATATATATATATATATATATATATATATGCGTGTGTGTGTGTGAGAGAGAGAGAGAGAGAGAGAGAGAGAGAGAGAGAGAGAATTATTAATGTACACCAGACAGAATGGAAAGTGCTATCCATGGATTCTATAAAATCAAGACCAAGCTATATACACTATAACCCACATTACATTTATTAATCATACAAAAAAAAAAAAATTAAAGGTTCTGTGAACTATACCTAAGATATACAAGGTCTTTGTTTTTAAATAGCCTGTATAGCCAGTGGGGAAAGCCGGGGAATTTTTTCTTTAAAATTCTAACCTATGCACCCCCCCCCCAAAAAAAAAAAAGAAACTGTAGAGCGCCACCATAATGGAACCGTGTCGGACATTCATGCCCGATGTCCGTCACATATATAATCGCCACTATATATAAAAATTGGAAATAAATATCATCACACAAGCTTTTAAATATTTGTCATTAAATTAACAGTATGCAATATAAATAAATTAATACCTCGTATCGAATACACGCCAACAAATTAAATTTATTTGATATATGTTATGTAATGGAGGAGGCGTGGTTATTTCTGATCTGGTGACATGTCAATTACAGCTGACTGGTTCTTCAAAGTGGTCTACAATACTGGCGTTCAGAGAGCAAAACAATAATACACGCGCGTTGCATTGTGGTCACCTGTGCCACAGAATGAGACATGCCGCTGAGCGATATTATTAACACACTTATGTGGGATTTTGTGTGTAGGGGGGGGGGGGAGTGAATGTAGTTTTAACATTTTGAATCATAGCTCTACGATGTATGCAGTGTGACAGTTTATAGTGATGTCTAGCATGGGGGCATCATGCCGCAGACTTGTAGTGTCATATCCCACCCAGTCACAATATCCTGACACCAGGACGACCACTTTTAACACTAACCTCGTAATGTTCAGCATAAGTAAAATAAATTTCTAACAAAGAATATAATAAACATTATGCCCACGACAAGGAAACACATATACTAACGTTTTATAATGCACGATTTCCGTATTGCAACCTCTTGACAAGCATCATGGACCTAAACAAAATTGTTCATTTAGATAAATGTTGAATGCAAATACATTCGGCTTTGTTTGTCATATTATATTTAGTGTCGCGTACGTCTGTTAACTCTCTCCCCCCCCCCCCCCAAGTGTTGACGAACATATTAAAGCTCTAACTCATTCACATTTTGAAAGTCACGGACTATGACGGTTGCATACAACACTTATATATGTCTGCTTAAAAATTAAGATCACAAGCGCGTGTGTGCAGGTTTTAATTGCAGTTACCAGTGATTGCCCTAGAAATGATTGCAGGCCTGTGTTTGTTTGAAAGCTGCAGGGAATTTTCTGTTTAGTCACCGGCAATTCAGCAGACCTATGATCAAGTGTGCAGATCTTTATGTGCTGCACACTGTAGTTGCTGCGTGCACCGAATGCAGGCTATTTTTTTCTGCATGTTTACGTCACGCTCAGCAAAGCCGGCCGGGCCCAGGACATTATTTGTTTGTATAAATTGAATCATGACGAATAGGTTTCGAAATAATTGGCAAGTTGTGTATAGGGTACAAAGTATTGGCAAATTGTGTATTGGATAACATACTAAAATTCAAACCGGATTGTATTGTGTCTATTCTATATTTGCCCTGGACTCATTTCTGTTGGTTATAAAATGTGAAAACGTGTAAATTATATTCGTGCCAGTGTGGCGTGGAAAATAATAACGACAATCTAAATCTGTTTACTGTGTTTCTTCATGGAATAAAGGATTTATGAAGATTCACAAAAGGTCTGAAGGTAAAGCTTCTTTCTAATTAGCGTATGAATTAAATCTTATATACACGTTCTTATGTCTTCTCTGAATGTCTCTCTATCTACACAAGACTATCGAATTCTCCCCCTTAAAGCTGGCATTTCATAAAATTTGTTGTATACTGACAGTCTCTCGCTCTCTCTCTCTCTCTCGATCGATCGATCTCGACACACACACACACACACGGGTCAAGAGGAAAACAAGTATCCGTCAAACGCAGCAAGCTCTTTTAATCTCATGGATTCTGTGGAAGGAGAGCAAGTGTTTTCCTATGTCCTTATATATGAACTCACACATCGTTCAGTTATCGCACATTGACCCTGTATGCACCAGAAACCGAGTTATGCGTATTACGTCATCTTAAACTCACTTAGGAGCAAAAACGTTACGTAACAAGACCTCCCTAGAGAAATAGTGGCTATTGCGCTACACCTTAAGATGTGTATACTTGCCATGGACAGGCTAGAAATAATTAAAAACTTGATTGTTCTACAAACTAAACTTCCACTAATGTTTTGCTAATTATTAACCAAAGGCAGCAGCAGTTTTTTTTCCTTCTGTCGGTGATTCAGTTCAACGATAGTCTCTCTCTCTCTCTCTCTCTCTCTCTCTCTCTCTCTCTCTCTCTCTCATATATGCAATTGTCATAGATATTGCATCTAAACTTGTTCAGATTGTTTCTAAAAGATATATGTATAGCGATACGACCAGTGACGAAGCGACGGGGGGGGGGGGATGGGGTGGGGGTGGCAGGCGGGGCTAGGGGGCGCCAAATCGGCCTACTGTATCAATATAACTGCGCAACAGGAGCCGCCGGGGGCGCAAATTTGGGTGTTTTGCCCTGGCGCCAAGTATCCTCGCTACGCCACTGGATACGACTGAAAACTTGTTAAAGCTGTTTTAAAAAAATCCAAACACACACACACAACAAGATAGACGCCACTGCAGATACGATAGATGTGTGCCTATATATATGTATGTATGTATGTATGTATGTATGTATGTATGTATGTATGTATGTATGTATGTATGTATGTGTGTGTGTGTGTGTGTGTGTGTGTGTGTGTGTGTGTGTGTGTGTGTCAAATGACAGGTAGGTGGGTCATGTGCACTTATAGACAAGCGGTAGATCATTCTACATTTGTAATATGGATAATGTAATGCGATTCGTGTCATATCATATATACGTAATGTCGTTCACCTAGATACATTTTTAAAAAAAAATTAAGTCTTACTCAGGCAAATTAGTCTGAAAACCTAGTAGTGAGATCATTAGACTACCTTCATCCACCCAGTCTTTAAACTGCAGAGCACGCTAATGTGTAATTAGGTCTTTTCAACACTTTTCTCATGTATAGCATGTAAATACACGAATGGTGTGCCAATTAGATTAGCGTGCCAATGATCGTTTAGGTTTTTGAAAGCTAACTTGTGTACATTTCACTTGTAATATGAAGTACAGGCCTCATATTAAATGTGTACATTTCATTTGTATATGAAATACTGGCCTCATATTAAATGTGTACATTTCACTTGTATATGAAATACTGGCCTCATATTAAATGTGTACTTTTATATTAAATACAGGTCTCATATTAAATGTGTACATTTCACTTGTAATATGAAGTACTGGCCTCATATTAAATGTGTACATTTCACTTGCAATATGAAATACAGGCCTCATATTAAATGTGTACATTTTACTTGTATATCAAATACAGGCTTCATATTGAATGTGTATATTTTAATTGTATATGAAATACAGGCTTCATATTATATCAATATGAGAAAGTAAGGAGGAATTTTAAATATGACGGAACATTGTTACGCTTTTCAAAACACGCGGGGGTTTCCTAAAGTCGGGTATATAAATATCGTTGGGGGGGGGGGCGTAAGCAATTAAGTTAGAGGTCTATGGGATGCAGACCCTGATTGGGGCATAGGGGCTAAGCCCCCTGAACCTACTGGTTCCCACTCCGCCCATTCGCCCAAGCTTAAAAAATAGTTCATTTCATGCAATGTCATGATACAGAATCAACCATTGTATCTTGGCGATATATTTAAATACAAAATATTAATTTGTTTCATGCACTATTGTAGCTATTAAAATATTAACTGCATTTACGAAATAGTGTAACTGTAAAATATGAACTGGCGTGCAATTGCATAATTATAAAATATGAACTGACTTTATGAAATAGTATAATGATGACGTCATGCAATCAATTATATTTACTACATACGGTCTGTCTGTCTGGCTGGCTGTCTGTCTACCTACCTATCTCTCTCTCTCTCTCTCTCTCTCTCTCTCTCTCTCTCTCTCTCTCTCTCTGTTTTACGGCGATTTAGCAGACCATATTTGTGTTTGTGTGTGCGCGATTTGGATTTTTAATGTAGCTTTAACGGTTTTTCAGTCACATCGTTTCACTGTCCGCAACGTCAGTTTATAGTGATGTCTGACACTGGGGCATAATGCCACAAGACATGTAGCATCATGTGTCGCCCAGTTACTGAGTTACATTATCGTGACATCAGTCCGACCAGTCCCAAGCGAGGCAGCTGTTAGTACTATTTTTAGCCAAATTTAAATATGTACATGTAATGTATTTACTCATAGTTCAAGTGATCACATGACAGTGTGACAAGGAGAAAACTACAGTTGCTTTTTGTGTAAGCTCTTTATGTTGTTTTGAAAATAAGTTATCTTCCAAGTTTGTTCTTTATCTCATTAATTAACATTTTCTTTAAATTCTATATCAGTATGCAATATATATTTTCGCACCGAATTGTTTTAACTTTCTGATAGGCTTAACTTTCTGATAGGCTACTGAAACTAGCATCACGAAAGGTCAAGAGAGCATTGACTTTCTTCGTTGCCAGTTAAATCTCCGTCATGTGAGAGCTTTCGATTTTAATCAAACTGAGAGGGGCTATTTTGCCTCTCGATATTGCCAAGGTTTTATTGATATCTTCGCATTTTACTGTACCATCGGTTAGAACCTTTTAATTTTATTATCATTAGTTTTCTTTAAACAAAATATCTGTCAACCCTTATTTTCATTACTGGTTGACACTTCCCAGATTGTTAAGATTTCGGCAAACGAACATCTGACACAAATTTGCAAGAACAGTTTCTTATAATATGATATTTACTGAAAATTAAAACGAATTAGAAAGATTTGGTCAGTGAAATGCCTGCACGTTTACTTTTAATGTTATTCATACCGCTTTTTAATTAAAACAACATGAAGAAATAATTTACTTTCAATAGCCTGAAACTGTTGCGTACGTTATGACACATCATCTAGTCATTGTGACGACAATAAAGTTATTATGGTGTGTTAAAACTATGTGCTTGAGGAAGATTAAAAATAGTTATTATTTATATCCTAGAAATTACTAGCACTAATTTAATGATTGAGGACGTTTCTATTGGGCTGCCACTGTTATACCATTATGAACACATCGAGTATTTTTCAGACAAAAATATACGTTTTCTTCAAGGAAAATTGTCGCAATTTATTTTGGACCATTTCATCTATTTTTCAGTGACTTAAAAAAAAACTGATGCATTCATAACTTCACACTTAATCATTGCTTCGTAATAGTCGAGGTGGTTCGAATGGCAGATGTAAGCACCAAATTTGTTAATTTCACGTCTTCGAAGACATGTGATTGTGGACGTGCAAAACTGCACAACTCCGAAGGAGATTTGACGACGGATGTGGTCCAATAAATATGGACGATTTATAGGCTTTTAAAAAACGCATGTTGTCACACTATATATATATATATATATATATATATATATATATATATATATATATATATATATATATATATATATATATATAAAATCTTTTTGGTAGTCTCTCGAGTCCAGGAAGACAAGTTGTGCACTTTCCTTCAACGGTGGACGCGCATGTGACTCCGGAGTCCGAATTCCGATACACACATGCGATTGCAGGTGGGGCATGGGACACCGGTGGTTGTTGGTATCTGGGATACATTTCTGTGGCGTCTCTCACGGGTTGCAGCAAGACGCTGGCGACGGTCAGCCTCTATATAATTTGTTAGTCTTAGCATAGAGACGTGGTCTCCGATTTGGTCGGCGCAGGGATAATATCCAAAGTTGAATAGTAAATCGCCAGGATGCGCTTACTTCGCATCGACGGGGCAGAGTGCTGTGGACATACATGTAAGGTATGATCCGTAGGACTGACAACGAAGTCGCGAACGCTGTCATATTTCTCAAGTGCTTCTCCGATCATTGACGGATAATACCGATCGTTCTCCAGTTGGGAGATGCAGTAGTATAGATTATATTTACTCAGCTTCTATTATCCAGTGCACAATTCAGCTAAATAAATTAAATTCAGCTTAATTTATTACTTTGCTAAGTACACCAAGGAGAAGTATTTAGTAAGATGGAATGGCCTATGACCTACACACTTTTTCCTGAGGAATGTACATTATTAAAGGAATGTACTTATTAACGGAATGTATCTATAAAAGGAATATACCTGATGCCAACCTTTTAAATACTAATAATAAACTTCGATACGGTAATAAATTTAGTACATGCAATTCTGTTAGAAACGTTTTCGACCGCTCAGGTGGGCTAGTTAGTTTAGTTTTCCCCGTCAGCCCTGCTGGGGTATAGGGTACCCGCAAAAGATCATCAGAGACTTATGTCCTGTGCCATCCACTCGAGCTGACTCCAGGTGTGACTCAGCTTAGTTGATGTCCGTCTCAAGGTCACGTCGCCATGCGTTTCTACGTCGGCCCCTTCTCCGCTTACCTTGAGAGTTCCAACTCAATGCCTGCCTGGTAATGTTAGTTGGCGGCTTACGCAGTGTGTGTCCTATCCAACCCCACCCTCTGTACTTGATCTCGATCTCTACCGGAACCGGTGGCCTAGTGGTTAGAGCGTATTCCTCGGATGCTGGAGGTCGCGGGTTTGAAACCTGGCCGAGTCATACCAAAGATTTATACAAATGGTACTAACAGCTGCCTCGTTAGGTTCTCATCATTAAGAGGTTAGTGTTAAGACTTGTTGTCCTGCTATCGTGATAATGTGACTGGGTGGGACATATTGCTACATGTCTGCGGCATGATGCCTCAGCGCTAGACATCTCTAAACTAACACCCTGTGGAACATCGTAGCGACATGACGGAAAATAGTTAGAGCTACGGTAAAAATACAAACACTCACACACGCACGCACACACACGCACGCACACATACACAAGCACATACAGACGTTTTTCTCAGTTAAAGCTTTTAAATAAATAAATGAAGATCTTCCGAATGACAACTGGCTTAGTAGTCTTTTTCATTTTGTATATTGTCTCAAATCACGTTGCGTAAAACATTTGATCTTGTTCTATACATTTGATTCAATAACGTTTTAAAGAAGGTACAGTATAATATATAACAGTTCTTCCAACATTAAAAAATTAAATCGTTGGTATTCTCGACGCTGACTGAAAAAAAATGCAGCACCTGTGATTGATTATGTCTTAATACCATGCCTACCTCAACTATCGACGCAGTCATTGTCATTGTTATTGTATTCATTACCACCGCATTTATCGCAAAACTTCGTTTTCATGTTGTTTTTTTTTTGCCTTTGAAAAAAGTAGCGATCAAAATTAAATGTTTCTTACACGTAATTATGAATAAATGTTTATATATCTTAGGTAAACTTTA
Organism: Unio pictorum; assembly: GCA_030141615.1. Classification (NCBI taxonomy): domain Eukaryota; kingdom Metazoa; phylum Mollusca; class Bivalvia; order Unionida; family Unionidae; genus Unio; species Unio pictorum. The sequence goes on along the minus strand of JARLTB010000113.1, from coordinate 31,280,766 downwards.
TTGAAGACGAAGATATTTATATTTCGTCTGCACCATATACAACTGTCATGCGTTAAGGGCATGTTTGCAGTATTACATCATCAGAAATTTATTTTTTTTTAAATGTGCGCCTCAGCGCTTTTAAATTTGCACATAAACTTAAAACTGTTTGACATAGTAAATCTCAGTTAAACGTATAAAATCTGTCTTCGGTATTGAGCGGTAATTAATTACACGCCTAGCCGACTTCCGAACACTTTTCACAAAATGAAATCCCGACCCTGTCTGGATTCATCCGACTTTACCTCGTCAAGGTCATCTGTCTGCTGCTGACTGCCATGATAACTACAGATAGGCAATCGCCGTGCGTCTCCATATCGCTTCTCGACAACCATGATTCCAAAAGAAATTCCCTTTTGGGGGAATCAAGACTTCCTTGAGCCATTTTATATGCGACTGTTTGTGTGCAGATATAAGCAACATGAACCACATAAATACGATCAACATTCAGAAGGCTCGTCGGTTATTGCAGAGGTGACACACAAGCTGGTGCCGTAAAGCACATTTTACTACACAAGGCCAGACGCACCGCCGAGTTCAGCACGTAGTACAAGCACCCATTGTAAAGAACCCCACCAATATCAACCATTGCAAAAATAATTTCCCCAGCTCTAACTCCAGTTATACATTGTAAGAAAAATAGGATCGAGGATACTGGAATTTTCAAAGTAAAAAATAACAAACAGTCGCATTTTTGGGGTATTTATATAACTTTAAAACAGGCACAAACAGGCAATTCGTCAACGTATACACACGGCAATAAAGTGCAGTACTTTGGCATTAAGTGGAAACCGATAGACGTCTGAGTAGCTGTGGAATTACAGGGGCCATCAGAGGGGTTGCTGTATCAATGTACAAACCTGCGAAACCGTAAACCTAAAATATCTTCAATACTGTCTGTATCTGTTAATCTATATATTTAGCACCTTGTAGATAAAAAATAATCGCTAACAGCAAACACATGCCTTAATGGTAATGTATGTATGTGTGTGTGTGTGTGTGTGTGTGTGTGTGTGAGAGAGAGAGAGAGAGAGAGAGAGAGAGAGAGAGAGAGAGAGAGAGAGAGAGAGAGAGAGAGAGAGATATGGGGGTTTGTTATTACATACAATACACGTTATAATTAGATGCTATACATATTGAAATGAGTAGGAAATGTGTGTTATAAAAGTAGGAAATGTGTGTGATAAGAGTAGGAAATGTGTGTGATAAAAGTAGGAAATGTGTGTGATAAAAGTAGGAAATGTGTGTGATAAGAGTAGGAAATGTGTGTGATAAAAGTAGGAAATGTGTGTGATAAAAGTAGGAAATGTGTGTGATAAAAGTAGGAAATGTGTGTGATAAGAGTAGGAAATGTGTGTTATAAAAGTAGGAAATGTGTGTGATAAGAGTAGGAAATGTGTGTGATAAAAGTAGGAAATGTGTGTGATAAAAGTAGGAAATGTGTGTGATAAGAGTAGGAAATGTGTGTGATAAAAGTAGGAAATGTGTGTGATAAGAGTAGGAAATGTGTGTGATAAGAGTAGGAAATGTTTGTTATAAGAGGAAACCGAGGGGATGCGTATGCTGAGTTGCGTCATTTTGATCCAACCTTATAGTTTTCAATTTCATGAACACTTTTATGTTGTATTCGTGTCGCCTTGTTCTTTCGTATATACGAATTTTTAAAACACATATCAAATTATGCAGCGAGACAGTTGTGATTAGTTATAAACTGAAGCTCAAAGGAACCCTAAATAATGTCTTGGGATTAACAGCCGGAGGATAGCCATGGTTTATTTTGAAAAAATGTTTATGTTCGTACATTCGTTTTGTTGCAATTCATTGAAGATTTCAGACTGCATGCAACACACACACACACACACACACACACACACACACACACACACACACACACACACACACACACACACACACACACATACATACATACATACATACATACATACATACATACATACATACATACATACATACATACATACATACATACATACATACATACATACATATTTGATCTATATCTGATAGAAAACATACTGAAAAGTTTGACAATAATAAACTCTCATTATAAAAGCTCTTCATTACAGAATCTCTTAAATTCATTTCATTTTTTAAAAAAAAATTAATTAACGTTTGTACCAACTTTATGACTCAGTTTCTGCAGTGATAATTTTGTAAAATCGTAAATTTTAAACTAGTTAACGTTAACAGTCTTTTCTTCAATTCAAACACTGTTAACACTACATTTCTTCACAAAGAGACGATTCTATTTAAATTAGAGGGGTGACATTTGAATTGTGATGCTTCTTAAAAGAACTGTCGAAACAGGCCTTGAATGTGCGCAAACTTCTTCAAAACATATCATGTTTTAATATGAGCTGTCTCCAACAATTTTAATTGCTAATAAATTATTAATCCGATGATCTGAAAATTGAAACCATATTATTTTCTGAAATAGACGTTGTTTTGCTTCTATTTACTTGTTAATGTTTATTTGTTAGCAGACTTTAAGCAATCTGCGAACATTAATACAACTTTGTATCCCACTCCATAATGTTCGCGGATATAATTTAAATTAAAGAGAAAAAGACAATAATTAACTAAATCAGCGAGTATTGAGTAATTAGGGATATTAATACTGTTCTTGACCTTTCCTTAAAGTCCACGTAGGTAAAATGTTGACAATACTTATAAAATAAGTAAATAAATAAATAAACGCCACTTTTAACCTTGTTTATTTATTTATTGCTTTCTTTTTTTTGTGAAACCAATATCAACACAATTGGCATTTGACGTTAAAAAACGATGGAGATTTTTTTAAACAAGAAACAAAAAGTAAAAAAAGTTAGAAAGGTAAAAAAATAATAACAAGGCAAGTAATAACCGAGTTAGCCTATCAAAGAATTAAAAAATAAATGAAGATTATATATATATATATATATATATATATATATATATATATATATATATATATATATATATATATATATATATATATATATATATCGTTAAGAACTCGTCATTTGTTTGTAATTGCTTCGAGCTTTTTTCAGCAACATTGCAATAGCAATTTCATGTTTCCCTTGTCAGATTTTTTTATTGATCACTTCCTTGAAAGTAAGAAAATAAAAATGATTGACTGACGAATTTATTTATTTATTTTTATTTAAGCGTCCTTATTATTGTTTGCGGACATACCAGAAATACCAAAATAAGCCTTATTGTTCTCAAAATGCCTATTGTCCGCAGACATTATTATTTTTATTTATTTATTTATTTATTTATTTATTTATTTATTTATTTATCGATTGAAATTATTGCACTATCAATTCAAGAAAAATACAAAATTTTCTTCATATCCTTGATTTTTTGAGACTACTCTTTTTATCACTTCCAGACACTGAGTAACTCTGGGACATTACGGGATATTTCCACTGTTCCCTAAAGTCAACTGATATTAAAGATGATGCAGACAATAATGCTTCGTACATTCCTTTGGAACTATATGAAAATCATGCCAAATGAGTACACCGTCAGGGTTTTCTCGTACCGAATTCCTACATTGTTCTTTTTGTATCATCCGAGTACACTATCAGAGCTTTTTTTTTATTTCAGTGCTAGTCTTTTCTGATTAACTTATAGCTCTAATGGAGCAGGAATTTGGAACAATAGTTCACAAAATGCAGCAATATACTTTAACAGTATCTATTTTCTAAAATATTAAAGTCTTAAAAAATTATTCTTTAGAAAAATCGAATTCCGTTTCTGACATGTCCTGTGAATCGTTTTAATGCAGATGATAAAAGAGATTCAAGATGGCGATGGCAACTTGACACTATTTAACAGAATTAAATTGCATGTATGTATGTATGTATGTATGTATGCATGCATGCATGCATGCATGCATGCATGCATGCATGCATGCATGCATGCATGTATGTATGTATGTATGTATGTATGTATGTATGTATGTATGTATGTATGTATGTATGTATGTATGTATGTATGTATGTATGTATGTATTTATGTATTTATGTAAGAAGTGAAAGGGAGGGGAGAAGGGGGTGGGTGATAAAAAGATGATAAAGTAGATAAAGTAATACTGTGGTATGTAGTTGATGTAGGTAATGTCTATAATTTAGTTTTTCTTTGACGAATATTGCAATATATTAGTATTTTAATGTAAATCTGCAAACCTCAAATATGCTAGTGTATTTAGATCATGTTATAGTCTATCTAATCCAAAACAAGACAGTAACAGGGATAGTCAACTAGTTTGGGTAATGTTTGGACCTTTGCCTGGGTACGGGACATTTCTTACAATTATAAATATAATGGTTGTCAGTCTCATCGTCCTCTGTTCAAAGGAATATCAAAATGAATCATTATTTAAATCAGTGTAATTTTTTTACATCCTAACATAAAGTACTGATAAATTCTGTCGTGTCATAACAGTGAAGGACACTGTTGCGCGTAGGTGAAAGTTTACGTCTAAATGTTTCAGTGTTCCGAAATCTATACTGTGAAAGCTATATACAGATTCCTGTACATTATTAGTCTTGAAAATGTTGGAAATAAGACCGGGAAGAACAATATACAAGATAAAATATGCAGAGTTTATTCAATTTTCTTGCTTCTTATACTTTGAGCCGTGCCCGGCCTTAGGGCTGGGCAAACGAAGCAACTACTTTGGGCCCCGTGCTTTCAGGATATCAATTCCGCAATGCGATCTTTTTGGCTTGGGTCAGCGCTCATCACGTGGTGCCTTGGGCCCCGCACATCATAGGGCCATGCCTGGCTTCAGCCTGCCTGTTTCTTGGTAAATCTAGTCAGTAGAAGCAAAAGGGTAAACCCATCAACAAGTCTTACCAATTGAAGTATTTTAAGTCTTAATGGATAGGAGACAGAACAATTATCCCATATTGTACCATCATACTCTACGATACGGAGTAGTATTTATTATATATTGTCTCGGCATACCCGATGACAGGGCGTGTCACGGTAATTACCCCACATTGCATTAGCATACTATATAATAAGACTTGTTATAGTAATTATCCCACATTTCATTAGCATACTATATAATAAGACTTGTCAAGATAATTATCCCACATTGCATTAGCATACTATATAATAAGACTTGTCAAGATAATTATCCCACATTGCAATAGCATACTTTATAATAAGACTTGTCAGAGCAATTATCTCACATTTCATTAGCATACTATATAATAAAACTTGTCAGAGTAATTATCCCACATTGCATTAGGATACTATATAATAAGACTTGTCAAGATAATTATCCCACATTGCAATAGCATACTTTATAATAAGACTTGTCAGAGCAATTATCTCACATTGCATTAGCATACTATATAATCGGACTTGTCAGAACAATTATCCCACATTTCATTAGCATACTATATAATAATTAATAGGACTTGTCAGAGCAATTATCCCATATAGCAACATAGTCAAGGACAAGACGTATATAAGAGAGATATGTTGTTTGTAATGATTTCATGTCTAAATTCTTTTGGATGCATGCAAGCGGATGTTGTTGTTGCAGGGTTTAACGCCATTTTTCAGCACACGATAGGCTATACATGGCGACCAGTATTAATTGTGAGGAAGAACCCGGACCCCCACCCACGAAAATAACCACCGACCCACGAGAAGCTACTGGCAAGCTTTCTCAGATACCCACAATTGCCGATTCTGATACTCGAACCTACGCAGACAGAGGTGAGATAGCAGTGATCCGTAACACGGAGAGCGCTTTAGACCACTCGGGGCCCCTCAAGCAGTATCATTAATATAAATATAAGTATATGTATGAACCTTTAATTACATGTTTCACACTTTTCACGTATTAATTTATTGTCAGACAAGGCACCAGTCTTACTTAATGTTAAACTTAGATGTTTATGAATGATCTTCAAAAAAGTGTAGAAACTCGTTTTTAAAAGTGTCGAAGCTCATGTGCGTGTGTGTGACAACATAAGTTCGGCTTTAATTTTTATGAGTACATATATTCTCTATTTGGATTTCTACTTGCAGATGAAGATATGAACCTTTTCTTTTTTCAAACAAAAATAGGAGCATTATAATAAAGTGAAATTTACATTTTCAGTTTTATTGTTGATAATTTTCAGTTATCTTCACATCGTTGTCTAAGCCTTTCTGTAAATATTTGTTCAGTACTAATGTCTTGTCTATTGAAATGTGTTCGTATCTTAACCACATATCATCCATTTCCACATCTAATGTTAGAGTACAACGAAGCATTTTGTATACCGCGGTATTTCTGAACATACCGCGACACGTACCATAGTATACCGCAATTATTTGAGGGACCAACAATTTAATATTCTGTGGCAGAGGTATGGGATTATTGGTACATTTGTGGCTCCCGCATAGCTGGAACGTATATCTTGCTCTGGTTTATAGCGAAATAACACCATACTATATCTATTATATAATGTTATTTTAAAACACAATTATCTTGAAATACAAGAAAATAAAAATATCGGCCCGATAGCTAACAGAAGCAACCGTCTCTGAAATTTAAACGGCAAATGCTTTATAGCAGACGAGATTTTTTTTTGGTGTGAGTAGTAATTGATGTATATGTCGTCATCAAAGCACTGTAGGTTGATTAAGTTTATATGATAGCTGATAACCTGTCAAAACAGTATGCTGACCAAAAAAGAGCGCGTTGATAAAGATAGGAACAGCGCCGGATTAAGCACCGTGGAGGCCCATAGGCAGTCAAACTTTTGGGGCCCCAGACCCACGGTCACGGTCTCATGGGTAATCCGGGACTGGATAGGAAAGCGTTGATTGTGAAGCCTATACTGTACTAGCTACACTTTTGATATCATGAACTGGGAAACTTGTATCATGAACTGGGAAACTTGTATCATGATCTGGGAAACTTGTATCATGGACTGGGAAACTCTAAGTGGGATGCCAAGACTGAAAGCGAGAAATTTTATCACAGACGACCAGGAAACATGAAAAAATCTGACTCACACAAACGAGAAAACTTTTATAAACTTGAGGAATTATTTCAATTTCAAGCAGAAAAACAAAGGCCTAACTGAAAAATTTCGGATGGTTCTCGAACTAATGATGTAATACATATATTCAACACATTATTGGCTCGAATTTCTTTTGAAATATGTCACTCGGCCGCCATGATGACATACGTGAAAAGTGTGAAACATGTAATTAAAGGTTCATACACATAATTATATTTATATTAATGATACTTAATTCGAACACCTACAACTCTTTTGTAAAATAAATAAATAAATAAATGTGGCACTCAATGTGCCATGCAACTGTAAACATATGTTTATATCCTTAAGTTAGTAACATCATTACCTTGGAATTTCTGTACATTCCTTACTAACCGAAATTATCAAAAGTACAATTTCAGTGAAAATGTACCTTCGCACATAACACCGGAAATAATGCAGTGATTAACCGGTATACCTCGCACCTCTTTCTATTATGTCATTTTCTGTCTCTATTTACCCATCACTCGCAGTTTTCAGCCCATTTCAACAAAATATTGTAACATAATTTCGGCAATCTGTTATCTGGCATGTTCATAGCTCCAAACAAAAAATGTTCAAATATACGTAATATTTCTCATATGAATTATGTTTGTTTTAAGCATTACAGTACCGTACAACTCACTGAAAAATAGAGACCATCTGCAAACTGCATACATGTCCGGTCGCCACATAATATATGGTCTGTATCACTGATTATTTCTAACAGACTGATCTACCTACAGATTATTGGATGGCATATCTAGGTCTGCGCAGATGGCAGTTGGTCTCAAATTACAAAAGAGTTTATACGGAGGATTTTGATATTATCAAAGTGTTATCGTAGAAAGGCATGAAACTTGTTAAATCTGGTACTTCATACAAAGTGCAAATTTCTCATCTGCAATTCGGATAATCTACTTCTCAAATATTGGACAGTGAGTGTTTTCTCGTGCATGTGTGTCATGAATACTCGTAAGGTAAATACACAACCCTAATGCTCGTAACACGATTGAATTACGACTTTAGTATAACCGTAATAAAATAGTTGTACAGATAACCTCCCTTGCGAAATAACATGACTCGGTGTTGTCATTTTACAATTAAAGAATAGTTTCAAACAAAATACAACACTCTTTCAATCTGTTTAAAATTTTCTGAAGTTGAGAGACTGTCTGCCAAAAATAATACATCATCTGAAAATAATATTAACAATAATTTAATTTCTAGCAAATAATACTCCCCTGGCTCCCTATGCTATGACAGCTAATGTCATGTAAAAACAAATGAAACTGAAACTATTAAATAATTCAGCTTAATAATTGAATAAGCTATTGTTATAATGACGAACCTATGTACACACACACACACACACACACACACACACACACACACACATATATATATATATATATATATATATATATATATATATATATATATATATATATATGTGTGTGTGTGTGTGTGTGTGTGTGTGTAATCACCTCAAGACTTATTTATTTATGTTGTCTATTTTTTCATTTATTTACTTCCCTTTTATATATATGAAATAAATAAATAAATAAATAAATAAATAAATAAATAAATAAATAAATAAATAAATAAATAAATAAATAAATAAATAAATAAATAAATACAATTTTTTAAAAAAACAAACAAGAGTAAATAAATAAATAATAAGTGCGACTACACATAGGGGCGATGGATTTCACCTCTAAACATGATTCGGCCTAAATCCATAAAACTTATTAGCTGACCGCTACTTGTTCCCCACCATGAAAAGAATTCTGCGGGCGCCCCTAATAAATAGTATGATGCAATATACAATTACATATTAGATACTGCGAATAATAATTGGTGATGGTATTTTTGTTAAATGGCACTGGGTCATTTCGCGACTAGATGCCTTATTTGGAAACGCTTTCGGACCTTTTTGCAGTCCTATATGGCAATGAAATAGCTGAATACAATTTCGCGATCTTATTTCGTCACAAATGGTTCCGATCTCTTTCTTAACCAAGAGGTTTTCCCTTATTTTTCATCCGGTCTTGAGACACCAGGCGCCGTTTCGTAACCGATCAAAATATATGCTCGCTGTCACCTGTTTCTGATGTTGTTTTGAAAGTATTTACAATTTCTTCAAAATTCGTTTAAATCATGAATTGTTTGATCAATATAAATGCTAAAAACGCCCCTACCTCCTTCTTCAATCTATCTGTGAATCAAATGGTAATTTCTTATGCTTACAGTAAGACGATGACATTTGTCACCCCACCCCACCCCCACCCCCAAAAATAGGCACCGTAAAATTTTTCCTTCTGCCTATATGCCGATTAAAAAACATTTTCTTTTTAATAAATTAAATTATGCACAAATCAGTAGCTCGATAACGGAGAGTTTTCAATCGGAAGACTGAACTGAAATTAAGTCGCGAAACAGCGATTTTGAGACTGAAGGAAATAAGTGGAAAAACTACATGGTCACGAAACGGTCTGTGCTGTTTCGGTACTAAACGTGTTCGTGGACTAGGCTTGATGCCGATTCCAGACCTAGTTAGTCTCGTTCGACCAGACCTCTCGCTTGGCTCTGTGAGATCCTCGCCATACAAAAGTATGGTAAATGTACAACGATTGTCACTGTAAAAGGGAGTCTTACCAAAAATATGGCCGTGTCGCTGGCTATATGACAGACATGAGGCAGCGTTATTAAAAACTTGAATAACAAAAAGCATAAAATATGTCCAGGGAAATCCATGGTTTAACTTAGGTACGAAAATCATGCAACTCGAAAAAAGAGAACGAATTTTCCTCGTCCTTATTATACGAATACTTTTTAACACCTTAAAAATAAATGATATATATGTTTACATGTCTCGTTGGTGCAAAGATTATGTTCATGGATTGTTTTTTACTAGCAAATTCATCGATGTATAGATTTCCCGTGGAATTTTTTGCGTACTGTTTAAATCAGACTTCGTTTAAAAACGTAACAATGAGAAAATATTGAGTAACATTGACTATGTATTCCAGCGATCGAAAGTTCTAGTCCATAAGAAATGATGGTAGAAAATATGAACTCTGATTAATTCTGTTCAATGAGTACCATTTTCTTCATGAATGCCCTTTTGTGACTGGCTCGCTAATATGAAAAGTAATACGATGCTTACATATATTTATTTCATATCTGATATAAACCATTGCGGAATCACTAGTTAAAAAGATTATAAATATAAACTAAATAAATAAATACAAAGCAACGTTAACAAACAATAAAAAACATAATAATAATAATAATAATAATAATAATAATAATAATAATAATAATAATAATAATAATAATAATGATGATGATGATGATGATGATGATGATGATGATGATGATGATTTTTTAAATTTATTTAAACTATTCACATATAAATATATAAACCGAATCCTTGGGTCAATTATTTACAATTGAAATGCCGATATTCATAGAGGCTAACTAGATCCAGATTGGTAAAATTCCACAGATTCTTGTTGATGGCTGCTGACCTCTCCGGTTGTCTTCAGCCTGAAGACATGCTCTAACAAGATCCTAAGTCACAAAATCGATATCAATTAATGTTATCTAAGGTTGGAAACAGAATCGTTACCAGGCAACGTCTCTTAAATCTGTTAATATGACTGGCATCAATTTCAGTTTAAAACCAGGTACAAATCTCTAGATAGCCTTATTTAAGAGGAATACTGTTGTTGCTTTGAATTTTTAAATAAAATAAACGTTACAGTACATATCAAGAGCCCTGTTGGCTAAACGAATTTGAAACTGTGTGTGTGTGTGTGTGTGTGTGTGTGTGTGTGTGTTATTCATTACTAATTTTTGCTCTGTGTAACACTGAGGACGTTCTACTTTGAATTTACTAATTTTGTGGACGGTTGGGAAATAGTTTCCGTATATCTAACAGAATATGTAAATATAATACCAGAATTTGAAATAATTTTAACAATCCATTATTTTTAATTTTTAATGCCGTTATTGAACTCATTTCTCTTTCTATTATTCCTTTACTTATATGCCAAAAAATACTAAAAGAAAGACAAAAACATTTTGGATGCCTAATTTTTGAGATGGCTTGCCGTTTACAGAAATTGTCGTAAGCATCTGATGAGCTTTATTCGTAGTGGGCTTAATTTCGTAGTAGGCTTAATTTCGAGGAGGGATAAATTTCGTGGTGGGCTTAATTTCGAGGTAGGCCTAATTATAAAGGTGTGTTAAATATATTAGGACAGATACTTACTAGATTAGTTTTTCTAAAACACTCGTTTCTAGAGAGTTAGAATGATATTGGCTGTCCATGCGTGTGCCTTGGCAAATCAATCGAAATCAATTATCAAAATTTATCAACGTTTAAACGAATTACTCAGACGTAGAAATTATGCACTAAAAGAAGTAAAATAAAATATTGACGCAAGTTTCAAACGTATAAATGCTAAGGAGTAATTCTTATGTTATATTTCGTATTTTGATAGGTACACGTGCCTAAATATATATAACCATATAAATTCGTACATTTATACTGAAAACGATGCATTCATACGTATAAAGATATAGATATGGATAGAAAGATATTCATTTATTGTTACATACATACATACATACATACATACATACATACATACATACATACATACATACATACATACATACATACATACATACATACATACATACATACATACATACATACATACATACATACATACATACATACATACATACATACATACATATGCATGCAGGCAGGCAGGCAGGCAGGCAAGACAGACAGACAGACATACACGCTATTACATATCTGTATGCATGCATTTCTATTTTTATTTCGACACAGAGGTATAAATACACCCTATATCATATATGTATGCATGCATTTCTATATTTGTTTCGACATACAAGTATAAATACGGTACACGCTATCACATATATCTATGCATGTATTTCTATATTTATTTGGACATTTATATATAAATATGCTCTCATGCATTTGAGAAAACGTAGAAATTGCAGTTAAATCTTCAGCATTATGAATTTAAAATAAACAGTATAAAGATTTACATCTTTAAGTTACCTTTTTTTAAATACTAGTAAGTAATACGATTGTATTTTCCAAAGTATCTATTTAGAAAATGCTTTTTATTGTTTTATAATGCATTATTCGCTCCCATATAGACACCAATATTGTCTGTATTTCGCACGACGTACAGTAATAACTATCATTAATATAAATGATTTCATTTTCAATAATATTTACATGATGTAATATTTAATATTGTTTTCATACGGTACATACATTTATACGCAACAGTCTATAATCAATTACTTTTCAAAATTAACGGCTTATTTACCTTAGAAAATTGATAAATACAGAAGCAATACTTCTAAGTGGTTATATATATATATATATATATATATATATATATATATATATATATATATATATATAGCAAAAAATTGACGTGATTTGACATTTGAGACTTTTCTTTCTATTCTATATTTTTATATTTTTATTTTTATTTTTTCCTCATATTTTATCTTGATTGTGGAAAACATTTGAATGTTTGTATAATTGTCATTGATGTAAAAAGTAGGCTGAAAATGTCATGAGTAAATGTTAAGTATATTGGATTTGTCAAGCGAGCCTAATATTGTATATAAACATTCACATTTGCTTGTGTGTTCCAGATGCCAAAAGATAGGTCACAAGTTCCAACTTATTTAAAACCCTTTTACATATTATTTTTGTTCTAACTTCCTTTTAAACTAGTTCGTCCCAAATTTTATATTTTTGTATTTTTTTTAAATTACTTTTGAATTCCCAATCTAGTACGGGCAATACACCTAGTAGAAAAAATATTAAAGTATGATATATCTTTTTCTGTTAATTAATATCAAAGAAAATCATAAAAACTAGCTTTGTCTAAATCTGCTCGTTTTTTTCCATCATGACATAATTCTCCAGCCGATGTTTTAAAAAGACTTATAACAGATTCTTTACCATCATTTAGAGAACGTGGACTTGATATAATATATTTGCCCATGTTCCCTAATTTATCATTGGAGATGCTAGTTCTAAATGCTTTTCTTAAATCCGTTAAAATTGCAAAGTATGCACGAATAACTAAGCAAGATTTTTTAAATCTTAAAATCTTTATTTTTAAACACTGGTCACATTTAGCAAAAAGCATATTTATCGTAAAAATCACATGATACAAAATTCTTTTGTGGATGGTATTTCAAGGGCTTGTTGATCTTTTATAGATACAGTTCAATTTAATTCTTTTATTACATTCTATTGTGTCAACTGGGTTAGCTGTTTAACAATTGTAAACGGATAATATTCTCTATATTACAAATCGCAATGAATCGAGTTCGACGTAGGGCAATTTTTTTTAAATAAGATGGAGATTTCATATGATTCACCGACACGAAGATAAAAAAAGAACAGATGTGATTTAAAAATACGTTAATACCCATTAAACAAAGAAAAGATCATTCGATATAAATATAGTTGAATACACAAATTCTCTCTATGACCGCAAAGGGATGATTTTTTTTTTAGACCCATACACGTGTCAGTTGAATTAAAATGAATGCTATATAAGAGAGAGAGAGAGAGAGAGAGAGAGAGAGAGAGAGAGAGAGAGAGAGAGAGAGAGAGAGAGAGAGAGTATGTAGACCCACGTGTGTATATGAAAGAGAGAATAAGCAAACAAGAGTTACTTGCGTTACGAAAACAACGCCACGATGTGTGAAATAAATTAAATCCCGATAAAATAAAAAATAATGCTGGAAGAAGTACAGGAAATAAGTTCTAAGTACGTTGTAGCGGGATATTAAAAATAATAACAACAACAACAGCAACAACAACAACAACAACAACAATAATAATAATAATAATAATAATAATAATAATAATAATAATAATAATAATAATAATAATTTATGCAAATAGTGAAATATTTAACTGTGTAAATATTATTAAAAGAATTGCTTACATAGGATAAAGTGATGCCTGACTGGAGTTCTTAAAAAGACTGCGTTATGAAGGTTAAATGTCTTCATTAGGTGATATTTTCCATGAGTTATGAAGGTTAAATGTTTTCATTAGGTGATTTTTTCCATGAGTTTTCGATTGCAATATCTATTAAATATTAACAATGTTCTGATTTTTTTAATTTTAAAATTGGATGGTAGTGATGGTTTCTATTGGTTACGCTAATTTAGAATGTCTTTTCTTATAAAGTATACGTAAACATTTTCTATAAAAAGGTTGTAATAATAGATTACAACGTACTGGGTTTTTAATACATCATCATACAACGTACTGGTTTTTAATACATCTTCAGGAAAGATAAGCGTCTTGGTGACTTTGATTGTGAAGCTTTGTTTTGCTTGTGCGGTCTAGAATTCTGACGAGAGAAATGGATAAGCTTGATATTAAAAATTCTTTTAATAATATTTACACAGCTAAATATTTCATTGTTATATTTAATATGTTATATTTCATATGTAATAAAAATTCTTTTAATAATATTAATTTTGTCTCCATCTTACATTAATTTAATACCAGCTAAATATTTCACTGTTATTTTCAATATGTTATATTAAATATTCAATAAAAAGTTCTTTTAGTAATATTTACACAGCTAAATATTCACTATGTTATTTATAATATCATGTTTATACATTTTGTAATGAAACTAAGTTTTTTTCCCTCCAAACCTTTTCAAATAGGGCTCTAAGACAATGAAAAGAAACAAATAATCAAACAAAATACACTGAACAACAACAAACTCACCTATATTAATTGTTGAATATATTGTTTTTAAATTATCACACAAACTAGATTTACGGAAACAGTGTCATGTTTTTGCTGTTGTTTCTTGTTTTGATTTTATTTATGTTAAAGTAATTTTTTTCTATCTGTGCTTTATATTAACTAGATAAGTGTGAAACTTTAAATGTGCGTATTAGCTAAGCAACCTCCCTCAGTAGATCTCTACCTAGCGTACAAATGATGATGTATAAAACGTACTCTACCTAGCGTACAAAGGATGATGTATAAAACGTACTCTACCTAGCGTACAAATGATGATGTATAAAACGTACTCTACCTAGCGTACAAAGGATGATGTATAAAACGTACTCTACCTAGCGTACAAATGATGATGTATAAAACGTACTCTACCTAGCGTACAAATGATGATGTATAAAACGTACTCTACCTAGCGTACAAAGGATGATGTATAAAACGTACTCTACCTAGCGTACAAAGGATGATGTATAAAACGTACTCTACCTAGCGTACAAATGATGATATATAAAACGTAATATTACCAAGTTGACCAACTATAAGATTCTGAATATATCACATTGAGATAAACTATGCTAGTTGTACATGTAACATTGAGACAAACTATGCTAGTTGTACATGTAACATTGAGACAAACTATGCCAGTTGTACATGTAACATTGAGACAAACTATGCTATTTGTACATGTAACATTGAGACAAACTATGCTAGTTGTACATGTACCATTGAGACAAACTATGCTAGTTGTACATGTAACATTGAGACAAACTATGCTAGTTGTACATGTAACATTGAGACAAACTATGCTAGTTGTACATGTAACATTGAGACAAACTATACTAGTAGCGCATATAACATTGAGACAAACTATGCTAGTTGTATACAGCGGCGTCGCTAGGGTTGGTGTCACCCAGTGCGGTAAACTCATGGTGTCACCCCTCCAGACTTCCACCATGGATTTCTTCTTCTTCAAATAAGTCCACAGTATAAAAATGATAAAACAAAAACAAATTAATTGAAGGTCAGTATGTAAAAATATTTAAGAACTGTAACAACGTTAAGTTATAGTTATTTTTACATTCAACTTACTTTATTTAAAATTTTCCTTTTGGTTTCACCCCTCTGAGATGGTGTCACCCGGTGCGGTCAGCACCCCCCACACCCCCCTATCGACGCTACTGGTTGTATATGTAAGATGTAGACAAACTATGCTAGTTGTACATGTAACATTGAGACAAACTATGCTAGTTGTACACAGAACATTGAGACAAAACACACACACACACACGTATGTATGTATGTATGTATGTATGTATGTATGTATGTATGTATGTATGTATGTATGTATGTATGTATGTATGTATGTATGTATGTATGTGTGTGTGTGTGTGTGTGTGTGTGTGTGTGTGTGTGTGTGTGTGTGTGTGTACTCGAGACAAACGGTGCGATGGTGATAAAAGAAGCAAACAGTGAAGCAAGTTTACATATATCAACAGATTTCATAAAAGAACATCCTTGCAATAACTGACTTAATGAATATAAATTTGTCCTTTCTCTATACCATCAACAGTAACAACTTAATAAAAAAAATATATTTGATAGCACATTGATTGATAAATGCACATATTCAAATGTACGGCATATATATATATATATATATATATATATATATATATATATATATATATATATATATATATATATATATATATATATATATATATATATATATATTATTGAGTAGGATAGAACAGAAAATGCACCGTTGGTTATAGAATAGGTCACACAAACAATTTTATGCCGCATGACAATCCTTTTCTGTCCAGTACACATTACCTTGGCATTTCTTGACGACGAATGGCCCCGGACATTCGGAGAAGGCATCAATCATGGGCGATCGTGCAATAAATTTGTATAACATTTGCTTTGAGACATCCAAGCTAAACGTCTCCATTGATTATGAGGAATTGTCATTAAAACGATGCTTTCGGTAGGATATTTGCTTGATAAAATGTACTTTGTTGAATTTTATTGCAAGACTGCCATATCTACTAAGAAGGGTGTTTGCATATGTAAAACATAAATCCTTAGACGGAACGCATAAGTAGTTATATAAGTCCACGAATGCTACTGTATAATTTAGTTGCGTGGTACCCTTGATGGGCCCCAATGATGATGTTATGTCTGGCAACCTAAACCTCCAGCACAAAGCTGCTTATAAAAATAGGATGCAACGGACGTCTAATATCAGGTGATTTGTGCATGCGGGGTGCGTAAAAGGGCAGTAATGAAAATAATCATATGCATTTGCGAGACCAAAAATAATCAACACGCGTATATTACGTTACATTTGCTAATAATTGTTAAAACGCAAAATTTCTTTTTGCATACATCTCTTTCATAGTATGAACGTCATGCAGAAACAACGCTAAAAAATATTGCTCATGAATCTTCATACTTTATTTTTTGTATAGAAAAGTTTCCAGTTTTTTTTTTAAATGGTGTAAGGGAAAGCACTCCTCCCTCATATATGAGAGTTACCGTTAGCGTGCCTAAATTTATGATTACTTATCCAAGTGTCTTAAGTGTGGCTTTTGTGGTTCTTTTTTTTTTTTAAATAAAAAGTCTAATTTGTTACTAGACAACTTTTCATTCGTGTGTATTTGTTACGCTACTAATATCTTGATGAGTTAATATGACCTGAATTATTAAAGCGAAGTTTAATTACTTATTACTTATATTATTTATTACTGCTGCCATTATCATTATTATTATTATTATTATTATTATTATTATTATTATTATTATTATTATTATTATTATTAGTAGTAGTAGTAGTAGTAGTAGTAGTAGTAGTAGTATTTACTTTGTCACTAGTGCTACAGTGTATCTTTAATGTGTGCTAATTTCACAATAACGGAAAACCGAAAAATAAGCGTGTGTATTTGGCATAGAGTTGTCCCCTAAATACAGTATATTAGTGAATAAGCATGTATATTCGGCATAGAGAAGTCCCCATACAGACACTACATTAACTGAATAAGCATGTATATTCGGCATAGAGAAGTCCCCTAAAGACAGTATAACCTGAATAATCTTGTATATTTTTAGTATCTCTTATGACATATAACCGAATATAGGTTAGCATGAACCATCATCATTATTCAGTTTTTAAAAAAAAACATGTCAACTCGAAAAAGTCCTGAATCACTCACGCCAGGATATAGTTACATGACAGAACCATTTCTATATAGTCTTCAGTAACGTTACTATGGTAGATGTTTATTTATAGAGTAAATAAAAAGAACAAATAAAGCACAGGTGTCTAATACATTTTCATTGTCAGTTTGAGTGAAAGATAATACAAATTTTAAAGCGAAACAAATATCCTGTTTAAATTCAGACATGCGAAAGAAGAAAACCCGGATACCTATTCATTGATGAGCATCTAACACACATTTCTGGAAAATACAAGGAGTCCGGTCTCGGTCCGATGCACATGCAGATATAGCGATATCAACTGAATTTCGTTCAAAGTCTGCGACATAAAGAGATACTGAAAAATCAAACAAATATATTAGCCCTGTAAAATATACACATGAATGAAACCTACTACACACATATAGTTTCCCCCCTCCTATTCAATCTATATTGTGAATGCTTCGTGATAAACACCATTCTTTGTAAATTATGAAGAAAAAAAAATGAGATTTAAAAACAATAAGGAGAAAAGTTTTGTTTTACGACCACTAGATTATAAAAATATTAAAATATGCATGCATAACACTTCGAAATAGATTCGATGTTCTTCTATTACACACTACAACAGCTTTCTGTACCGCATGATGTATGAATGTGTATCATGGACAAGTAGCATGCATTAAAAATAAACACGATTCCTCCTCCTTCTCCTCCTCCTCATCATAATCATCATCTTCTTATTTTTATCATCATCATCATCATCATCATCATCATCATCATCTTATTATTATTATTATTATTATTATTATTATTATTATTATTATTATTATTATTATTATTATTATTGACATCATCATCATCATCATCATCATCGTTGTTGTTGTTATTATTATTATTAATATTATTATTATTATTATTATTATTATTATTATTATTATTATTATTATTATTATTATTATTATTATTATTATTATTATTATTATTATTATTAAGTATCCGCAACAAGATTCTCATAATATATTTCCTTAACAACCTCCACATATAACGTACTTTATATATTTTGTAGATGAAGTAGATTTTTCGTCGTTTGCATCCAGCCTGGTAATAGGTCAAACTAATTTCCACCTCTCTACGATAAACACGGTCATCCCATTTTTACATTTTTAGAGAACTATATTAATCTGTCCTCGACTAAGTGGCGCATCTCCATAAATAGATGGAACATATTTGTGGACATAGGCATTCATGATCAGCATCCACGCTCATAGTGGCTCAGTAATTAACTTATATTTTTGTACAGTCACTATGGATTATGCTCGCAGAGATAAACGCACTTTCAATTTAATAAAGTTGCAAATTTACACGAGACAGAGAAATCATTTCACGTGGTGACCCTATGTTTATTTGAATCTTACATTTCAAGACGTAACATTTCCAAATAATTAACTGAAAAAGTTGGTTTAAAACTCAATACCTTTAACAAAATGTCATATACTTTTCAATAGAATTAACAAGTCTTGATATAATCCTCATTTTGTATTGTGTCTCATTTATTTTAAATTTTACATACAGAATACAGACCATGTAGCTTAAGAACGAAATAAGAAGAGAAAAAAACTATAAATAATGATATAATTATGCAAAACTTAATGGTCTATTATTATTATTATTATTATTATTATTATTATTATTATTATTATTATTATTATCATCATCATCATCATCATCATCATCATCATCATCATCATCATGATTATTATTATTATTATTATTATTATTATTATTATTATTATTATTATTATTATTATTATTATTATTATGTAAATGTAAGTTTTCTTATCTTTGGAATGTTTATTCAAGTTACAGAATATCGGTATATATAAATTTTGTTTTCTATGTGATTAATATTTCATGAGTGAATGACGAGGAATATTTAAATACACTGATTTAGAGACAACAGGTTATTTTTAATCATATAGAAATTGTTTTTTGAAATAAGATAAACATCGTGACAAATCTGAATATGTCGTTAACTATTAAAGCATAATGTATCAACATATTTCCATTTATTTCCCAAACTCTAGAAATGTGGTATAAAAACCAGGAAATTATTATGTTAACATGATATTTTCTCTGACCTGCGTGGAAAGAGTTGTCTAAGGTTTAACGTTATTTTTAATGTAGTGGAAGTTTATGCATATCACTGTTTTTGTGTGTGTAATTAACTCGTGTATATGTATTACGGAACATATCACAAAGTACAATATTTCGATCAATATTATATAATATTACATTGCAATAATAAAAAAAAATATTGAATGTTAGAGCATATATCAACAAAGAAATATGTACAAGTACTCGTCACATGTATTACCAAATAAATAAAAATAAGATTTAATTTAAAAGAATCCAAAAGCCACGAACCTATGATATTACAAGATGCGAGAACATGATACATACCTTTTGGGACTCCGATCGTTTAAAATGAGTTTAATTCAGTAAGATCAGAAAAGATAAATTGATTACAAGTAATTCACGCTACAGACGAAGTCACGTCAATCATTCAGAAGTTGGTCATAATTTCGACTTAAGTGAAGACTTTAATTAAATGTATAGTTTTAAATATTTAAAAAATACGTTTAAAGTCCTTAGCAAATTAATATTTTCTAGTGATAATTAATTCCTTTACATATTAATAATAAAGGGATATGTTTCCATTAGCATTTAAAAGAATTTATGTAAACTTTATATGACAAAAAGTAAAGTTTCCTTTTTTCAATATTACATATAGAGGTATGCGTTGATGTAATTTTTTTATATTCAGAACTAATAAAATCTGTTTTACCGTCTGAATTATTGTTATAGTACTTACAATAGTCTTTATTATAAATAAGTCCAGACTTTGACAATGTAATATTTTCATTCCGTACCTTTCGTGCTTTGCTGTATTCAGACGTATATTGATTGACAAGTGTTCTATGTTAATTTCAGCAGCTCTTTAGGAACGAGATTTCATCAAATGAGAAACGTGATGAAATGTACATAATATTTTTGAAGGGATATATTTATATTAAAGAAAAATATCAAATTAAATTATGTTGTGATAAATCTCTCTTGCTTCTATTTATCTTGCAGAGACTTCTTTCTTTAAAAAAATATTATCCGTACGTATGACGAGTTGAAGGTGGAATATTAAGTGATAACACTTTGACTTAAAAATTATATAAATCAAATACTATTTTAATCACAGAGGTAATTATTTTATATTTCGGCATCAAACTGAAACTATTCGTAAAATGAAGACATTTAAGCAAACGTGGACCATTACAATCTATACAATATTTGTTTAAACTTCCATACTGAGTGTCAATTAATTTCACGTGTATAATTACAACACTCACATATACTTGGAGTATCTAACACATATATATATATATATATATATATATATATATATATATATATATATATATATATATATATATATATATATATATATATATATATATATATATATATATATATATATATATATATATATATATCTGTGTGTGTGTGTGTGTGTGTGTGTGTGTCTAGCAACCGGAATTATGTGTGTGTTTGTTTATAGACGTGAATCTTCAAAACTTTTATTGTTGGCCTAGCAAAGCGATGTCCTTGCTCATTTCTTTTTTTAATAATTGTTTCCTATTAGTTCTGTTGAGATTGATATCGAGTATTAAATATATTATACATATTATTTAATGAATCAAAGTATCTAATTACCATTCAATGTATATAGAATGTAAAGACCAAATTATCATTAATTATTGAAGTCTATAAATGCAATTTAATGATTAATTACTTATGCAAAATTAATTATCTTGCAGGATTTTCTGTTGCTCATAATATAAAATTAGACAAAACAGAATTGAATTTTAAGAAATATATTTATCAGAAAACAGTTAGCACTATGAGAACTTGAGGATTATTTCATTAAGAACGGTTTCTTATATGTACACCTTTCAAAACTGTTGCATTAAACTAAGTCTGCATTCTTTCTGCTACTTTAATGCACAGGCTGAATGTTGGTTAGACGCTTTTGATTTCATTTTCGAGATGATACGTCGAACAGATCTAATCTGTTCTCTTGGGTAATTTAGAAGGTATTCGAATTCTACTTTATCATATAGCTTTTAAAATTAATTGATAGTCTCAAATTTACAAATGACCGATTCTTGAAGGACTCTATGACTTAAAACAATATAAATTTCTTTTCAGTGACACACTCTAACGTTAGGGTTTTTTTTAAATTACTATTCATAGAAAACAGAGTTTGACTGGTATACTAAAAAACCAGTTATATTACTATTCATAGAAAACAGTTTGACTGGTATACTAAAAACCAGTTATATTACTATTCATAGAAAACAGAGTTTGACTGGTATACTAAAAAACCAGTTATATTACTATTCATAGAAAACAGTTTGACTGGTATACTAAAAACCAGTTATATTACTATTCATAGAAAACAGAGTTTGACTGGTATACTAAAAAACCAGTTATATTACTATTCATAGAAAACAGAGTTTGACTGGTATACTAAAAAACCAGTTATATTACTATTCATAGAAAACAGTTTGACTGGTATACTAAAAACCAGTTATATTACTATTCATAGAAAACAGAGTTTGACTGGTATACTAAAAAACCAGTTATATTACTATTCATAGAAAACAGAGTTTGACTGGTATACTAAAAAACCAGTTATATTACTATTCATAGAAAACAGTTTGACTGGTATACTAAAAACCAGTTATATTACTATTCATAGAAAACAGAGTTTGACTGGTATACTAAAAAACAGTTATATTACTATTCATAGAAAACAGAGTTTGACTGGTATACTAAAAAACCAGTTATATTACTATTCATAGAAAACAGTTTGACTGGTATACTAAAAACCAGTTATATTACTATTCATAGAAAACAGAGTTTGACTGGTATACTAAAAAACCAGTTATATTACTATTCATAGAAAACAGAGTTTGACTGGTATACTAAAAAACCAGTTATATTACTATTCATAGAAAACAGAGTTTGACTGGTATACTAAAAACCAGTTATATTACTATTCATAGAAAACAGAGTTTGACTGGTATACTAAAAACCAGTTATATTACTATTCATAGAAAACAGTTTGACTGGTATACTAAAAACCAGTTATATTACTATTCATAGAAAACAGTTTGACTGGTATACTAAAAACCAGTTATATTACTATTCATAGAAAACAGAGTTTGACTGGTATACTAAAAAACCAGTTATATTACTATTCATAGAAAACAGAGTTTGACTGGTATACTAAAAAACCAGTTATATTACTATTCATAGAAAACAGAGTTTGACTGGTATACTAAAAAACCAGTTATATTACTATTCATAGAAAACAGAGTTTGACTGGTATACTAAAAAACCAGTTATATTACTATTCATAGAAAACAGAGTTTGACTGGTATACTAAAAAACCAGTTATATTACTATTCATAGAAAACAGAGTTTGACTGGTATACTAAAAAACCAGTTATATTACTATTCATAGAAAACAGAGTTTGACTGGTATACTAAAAAACCAGTTATATTACTATTCATAGAAAACAGAGTTTGACTGGTATACTAAAAACCAGTTATATTACTATTCATAGAAAATAGAGTTTGACTGGTATACTAAAAACCAGTTATATTACTATTCATAGAAAACAGAGTTTGACTGGTATACTAAAAAACCAGTTATATTACTATTCATAGAAAACAGAGTTTGACTGGTATACTAAAAACCAGTTGTATTACTATTCATAGAAAACAGTTTGACTGGTATACTAAAAACCAGTTATATTACTATTCATAGAAAATAGAGTTTGACTGGTATACTAAAAACCAGTTATATTACTATTCATAGAAAACAGAGTTTGACTGGTATACTAAAAACCAGTTATAGGTCGATAACACAAGCCGATATGATAGCCGAAAATTGTTCGTAACTGTATGCATTGAATAAAAATATTTAGAATTCCAACAAACATTCGACTTCCCATAAATAAAAACACAAATGTATTCAATAAACTGGATAAACCAACAACAAAGGTCATTTTCCTATTGAAAAGTGATAATACATGAAGGGATGAAATATCGACTTCCCAGTTACACGTCTTAGTTTCGCATCTGTCTGTATGATTATTGATGCAGCTAGGTGTGTTCCAATACCCTAGGTAAATTGAACATTTCAACCCAGGTGTGTTACAATATCCTTTGCAAATGGAACATCTGAATGTAATCTGAATTAAGCAGGCATAAACGATAACAATTTACAAGTGAACATGCGTGTTGTATCGTCTCGAAGGTTGTGTATTTTTTAAAATTCGTAGTATATCTATAGAGAGCTCTCGATATCCATGCATACTAGAAAGATTTAATTAAAGCTCAAATAAAAAATCTTAAAAATGTTCGTTCACACAAATCAGCACTCTTAAACAAGTTATTGCCAAAAAATCATTTAATATAGATGCGAAATGAATAACATTGGAATAGCAATGACACATTTATATTAGCAAAAGAAATAACCGTGGGATAAAAGAGTAACAGACGGTAAAACATTGATGTGAACGAGGTTAGAATTAATATCAAAATAATAACCATGTTCGTCAATTAATGCAGAATGCATAAAAAAGTACACAATAATTCAAATAAGTTTTCTTTAGTCAAGCAGCTAAGTGCAATTCACCAATGCACAATATTTTGCCTTTTTTTAAATTTTAATGTTCTGGAACTGTACAATTATTTTTCAATGTTTTGTCCTGCATAACTGTATATGAAACAAAAGTGTAGGAAAGGATTGCCTATTCCATCACGCTTAGAAACATTTGCTGATGCGTCAAAATCATTTAAAATTTCAGACATGAATTTTTCACATGTCTGACAAACTGTCATAGTGTGTTAAGAACTTAGAATGTAGGGATCCAGCTGTCAGGTATAAGAAAAAAGGTTAAATCACAAAAGCTCATTTGGAACGGGAACAAGAGATGAATGTGGAATTTTAAGATTTCGGAGAGCTAAATATGTCTTATTTCGAAATGTTATCCCCTCATGTACAGATTATATATTACACATTTACGTGGATTTGTTACAACAATTAGCTTTTCGTATGTTCTCAAATTCGTAAACACGTTTTGGATGGAACGGATAACCCATTAACTTAACAAAATGGATTATCGGTCTTTTCGTCCTTGAAATCGTCGTTTAAAGTAACCGCCAAAAGCAAACATATAAATATGCCCCATAATAAAAGTGAATACACAACATTTGAACAAATTAAATTTATATTTCAAGGAAAGAGAGTTGATATGTATGGCATATATTTATGGGATTTAGTGCCGAATAAAATTAGGCTGAAAAAAAAAAAACAAACCCAAACAGAATGATTAAAAACTGCGACAATCTTTTCCAAGATCAAAGGTAACTTGGTTATCGGTCATTTCGTCCTTAATTTCGTGGCTTAAAATAAAAGCCAAATCCAGTTATACGAATAATCCCCTACCAAAAAAACCCCAACAAACAACATTTCGAAAGTAAGCTGAACAAATTCAATTTAAATTTCACATTCATTCAGGGTAGTTATTGTGCATGGATTATATGTATAGAATTTAGCGGCACATCGACACCATACAGTAAAGAGTCAAGATAAAAGTAAAAAAATATAAAATTTTAAAGCTGCAAAAATATTCAAGATGATTAATGATAAACGCGTAACCCTGGAAAATAAACGATAAACGGTGAAACTGCTCAGTTTTTAAAAAGATTTCTAAAATAACATGCAGGTGAAAACGAATTTGATAAACGTCAGACTCTAGGGTCAACATTGGACACAGAGGCTACCATCAAGGACAAAGAAAGATTTCAAAAGTGAAGTAGAGAGTAGAGACATTGTACTGTCTCGAGTGACAATACAAAGTGTGTGTGTGTGTGTATATATATATATATATATATATATATATATATATATATATATATATATATATATATATATATATATACATATATATATTATACAATATACACACACACACACACACACACACATATATATATATGACAACAATATTCTATTTGCATAGATTTTTTTTCCATTCTGTGATTGCGATTAGCGGCTGTACTAATACCAGGATGAACAGAAACTCTCAAATGTTAGACTGATTTTACTCCGTGTTTTTTTAAATTACATATTTATATTGTACATATAATTGTTCAAATTGTGTATTTTGTCAAATTAATGAATGTTTTCATACAAAAAGGGAGAGAGTTTGATTTTCGTTAATACTTTTCTTACTAGTCTTGATTTGTTGAACATAACGGTTGATACATGACTGAATGTTCCAACAGACACCTAATCATAACGTCATTAAACATCCTACTTTAATGATTTGTGAATTTACTTTGAAGGGTCTTGATTGCTAGTTTTGTTTATGTCTGCATTGAGACTTGAATTGGATGTGTTGGCAAGCTTACAGTCTCCGGTAACGCTGCACCCAAATTTCGATTGTCACTTAATTTCGGTTTGTAATTGACAGGAATGAATGTCTGATTTCTCCATGGTTTTCAGACATTGTCATAATTATGATGACAGTTAAAACGAATACTTTAAAAAAAATGCTTTTACTATATGTAAGCAAGATTTAATTTCCTGAAAAATATGTACCTGTGATCATTATTGCGTTTATCAGATATACGATACTGATAGCACGAGGTCACGCAAGTTAAGTCACCGACAGTTTGCATGAATCCTGTGGAAACCTTCATTATAAAAAGTTAAATAATTGAAGCCTGCATTTTCTTGTTTGGAGTTCCTTTATAACCATTCTTGAACGCGCTTTTGCATTAATCAAATACATGTATTAACAAAGGGTCATCAGTCTTGACACATTTTAAGGTCTATTCATCCTGGTTGATGAGGGGAATAAGCGGAAGTAAAAATGTAAAAGGCCTAAATATGTCTGATAAAGGGCAGATATATTTACTAAACGGAAAAAAGTAGTTCCAAAACTCATCCGCCAATGTGGCGATAATATCATTTTTTTCCTTGATGACGTATATGTGTTACGAAATAATATCATAACTAACCTGCATTCTGTCAGAAAGTCAAACATTTCTTCAGAAGTTACCTCATAAAAAGGGGCACCGGATGGCTGTGTAGTCTAAAGAGCTCGCCTTTATCGATCACTGCCATCTCACTGCTGTCAGCGTAGTTTCGAATCTCGGCATCAGCCAATGTGGGTTAGTGAGAAAATTACCTTTAGCTTCCCCTGGGTCAGCGGTTCTTCCCAGGGTTTCACAGGCAGTTCCTTCACCAGTTATACTGACCGCCGTGTATAACCTATCATGCGTTAAACGAAAAACGACAACAACCACCTCATAAAAAGCCTGACATAAAATAAAGACTGAAAACTTCTGTCACCGGTTGAAAATCAATACACTCGGGAAAAAAGTGCTTCACTGTCAGTAAATACTGGAGAGGGATGCAGTTTGGTCAAGGTTGATTCTTAACCACGGATACATATGTCATATTTAAATGAGAAAATATCCTTACTATATGACGAATTTAAGTTCTGGGATGGATTTCACCAACATCACTGATGTATGGACCTAAAGTTATTTTTATAATCGAACGATGGGATTTTCTTATATATATATATATATATATATATATATATATATATATATATATATATATATATATATATATATATATATATATATATATATATATATATATATATATATATATATATATATATATTTAAGACCTCTGTTGAAAAAACTGGAACCCAACTGGCTAAATGTATGTGACTAAGTACTGACAAATCGAATGTCTTAAGTATAATCATAACTTTATATGACTCTCCTTGGTGACATTGGGTTCATGTATCTGTCCTAAAAGCAAGGGAAACAACTCTGTAATGAATCAATCAAAACGCCTCGTAACATTTCTATAAAATTCCATCTCGAAAAGACGTGGATGGAATGATATTGCGTGAAAAGAGGTAAATCATCGAAATATGGCATTTGAACCACACTAACGTGCGCTATTAAAAATAAAATATTGTCAAAAACATTATGATACAATTATTTGTTAAAGTCCAGGAAACAGGAAAAGAAGTTCTCAAGTGGGTTGATGCGTGGGAAAAGAATGTTTTAACCTAGTCGCCCGTAATAAACGCTAAGATAGTGTCCGACGTGCACATATATAAGCAATGACAGCTTCTGTAATATTTCTGAGGTTCAGTGTCATTGGCGGAAAGACCTGAGTGTGTTCAATTGAGCATGAACATGTAGTCCAGTGACAAATAATTAAATTGCCTCACCACATGTAGGAAGTGAATATTAACATAAAATATCAATGCATAAAATAGTTTGAAATAATATAACCCATTTGGAATTTCGTTTCTAATTCATACATCAGCTAATTTCATAAAAATAATAACATTTGGTATTACAGAAATTTTAATAAATCTGTTTTTAGCTCTCCACCAGCAAAAAAGATAAATTTTACATACTATAATTTCTGTTTTACTTCAAAATTTCATTCATGGCGACTAATGCTTTGTTGTCTTGCTCTAGAATTTCCAAGGCGATTTAAATCTATTGATCATTTAAAATTACTGACTTGCCTAGTCAACAAAGGTATCAGTGGAAAGCTGTTGAAAGTCCAAGGTTCGATGTATAAAAAATGTACGTTTATGTGTGCAGATGAAAGGGCAATATACAGAATTCGTTAAGTAAAATATGGCATCAGACAAGGCGGCGTATTAATCCCTCCACTGTTCAGTCTATTGCTAAATGATTTAGTGTCAGACCTCTGACAAAATTGTTATAATGGTATCTGTATTACACAATAAATCTATCTGACATTATTATGATGTATGCTTATGACGTGACAAACTGTGCTGATAACGTTGGTTCTTTACAAAGGCAAACTAATAATAAGGAGACATTTTGTGAAAATTGTGAAAATTGTGTTAATTTAGATAGAACTAAAATTACCGTATTCGGAAACAGTGTGTTTCTGAGGAATAATGAAAAGTGGCATTTTAAGATTAAACAAATCCAAGCAGTAACTGGTTACAAATACATGGAATTATATTTCACCCTATAACTCATATGGATAAAAAAGCACAGCAAGAACTCACAATTTAGTCTACATGTAGTGATTATTATTCAAAATAAGTTAGGCACATTTTCAGTGACAGCTTTCAAGCTATTGGATGATACGATCACACGATTAACGTATGCGGATGTGGGGATTAATACATTCGCATACAATTGAAAAGGCACGTTATATATTCTGCACTAAATGTCTAAACCATTCGAGGCATATATTCTCACTTTTCCCACGAGGAGAAGGATGACTATTACCTATATACTGTAATTATCACTGTACATGTATTAAGTATTGGATTAGGCTGTTTAGAATGCATGCTAACCGATATGGAAGAATATGTTATTTATGTTGAAAACTGGAGATGTCGGTAAAGTTACATGCGTTTTGAAAGTTAAAGATATACTGGTTAGATATGGTTTGGATTTTGTTGAATTTTACAGAACCCCTTAAAGACATTATAATTTAGGATTGGAATACATCCTTTAATAAATCACACAATTCAAATCACTATAGCAAATTGGATGTTACATTTTCCGTTCAGCTTTATACAACTCTTAATTTATCCAATCAACAAATTTCATTAAGCAGACTCCTTTATTCCGCTCATAACTTAGTTATAGAGTATAGCATCATTGCATCTCCTCGCAAAAAATCAACGAATATGAAGTCAAATGACCACGCCATGCAATCTCAATTTGCAAAAGGACCACGCAATGCTATCTCAACTTACAAAAGACGTCTTCTCAGCATTCCGCAGAAGAGATCGAATGTACACGCATCCTCCTTGCATTTGCGGAAACCTAAACTATGATTTTTTCATTACTCCAATTAGTTACAGTTTCTAATATACTCCTTGTTTTACATTTACATTTTTGAAGTATATATCATAATTATATATTTAAACAGATTAATTAAAACAATAAAAAAAATGATTTAACTGTCTTTCAAATGGAAAACAATCACGTCAGGTTAGCAGAATTTTTCAGTTATTATTTAAATTTTTTCCTCCGAAAATGGCCTCTTAAAACTTTTGTTTGTTGTAAAGTTTAGGGTTCAAAATGCTTATTTTCCTTTTTCCATCAAATAAATTGTTTATTCTTGTAATTAACTTAGGTTAAAAAGATGAGATTTTCAGTTTCAATAGAAAATATGTACACGTGTTTTTCCATGTTACACCTCCTCTAACATAAGGAATGGACGTTTGATTTTGCTGGTGAGGCAATCTCATATAAGTTTATTAAAAGGTGATCTAAAAATGTTTTGAAACAGTTGAAAATGTTATAGTACGGATTGAGATACTCTCTAGTTTGAAAATGTTATAGTACGGATTGAGATACTCTCTAGTTTGAAAATGTTATGGTACGGATTGAGATACTCTCGAGTTTGAAAATGTTATGGTACGGATTGAAATACTTTCTAGTTTGAAAATGTTATGGTACGGATTGAGATACTCTCTAGTTTGAAAATGTTATGGTACGGATTGAGATACTCTCGAGTTTGAAAATGTTATGGTACGGATTGAGATACTCTCTAGTTTGAAAATGTTATGGTACGGATTGAGATACTCTCGAATTTTCTGGATTTAGATTCAACACACTTTATATTCAGAATACTCTTAAATGAATCAAAATCACTAAATCCTTGGCAACTCACTAAACGTATTAAAAGCAAAAAGTATGACTTTAGAGGTTAACTTTTTTATTTACTAACGTATTCTGTAAGATTATGTGTGAATTTTTTAAAAACTGATTTCGCTGTATGATTTGTCGCGTTCAAAATCAATTAAATTGAAAATTAAAATTATCTTTTAATTTTAAAATGTCCACAACAACCAGGGTCCTATTGTTATATTTGTAAAATATTTATCCTTGCGGTTAAATGTATGGTTTACAACATAGTTTCATAACTCAGTAGAGTGATTATACTAGCTTATAACTCTTGACAAACTGTAAACAGCACAGACCTGATATACCGTCGCATAAGGTGTGGTCAGACCAGGATCAATAATGTTATATATATATATATATATATATATATATATATATATATATATATATATATATATATATATATATATATATATATATATATATATATATATATATATATATATATATATATATATATATATATATATATATATAAGAAAATGGTACCACAAGTTTATTTTAAAAACGGGATGCTAATGAATTATCAGAACATGCCAGCATGTTATCGGGACCTGCTAAAGAGTTATCGGAACATGAGCATGAGTTATCGGAACATTCTAGTGAGTTATCGGAACATGTTAACGAGTTGTCGGATTGATCAGTAATATGATACTTTTGTGTTGCGTTCACTTTATTTATTTTCTTTCGTCATTTATTAATCATCAATATCACACTTTATTTCGTCTAATATTCTAAAATATTGTTTCATACTGCATTTTAAAGCTCAGGGTGTTTTATATACAGAGGTTTCATGGCTACCCCTATCGATAGCAACCAATCGTAAGCAGCAATACTGGTAGCGAGGGAAAATGTTTTCTAAATTACCAGCGAAATGAGAAAACATTTTCCCTCGCTACCAGTATTGCTGCTTACGATTGGTTGCTATCGATAGGGGTGGTTGGGTGTGTGTGTAGGTACTATTCCTACCCACCCTATGGGCTTTCATTTATCCTGATAGTTACTTTTTAGTAATTCAGGAGAACGCCCCATAATTAATAGTGCAATTAAGCACTTAAATGCCTGAGGGGAGGGAGTAGCGACCCCTCCCTAAGGGTACTCAAATGGCTACCGATATGGTAGCTATAAAAGTTGCCCATATGTCCCTTAGTGGACGGTGGCAACTATAAAACACCAACTCAGTCAGTTGGGATTGTAGTTTTAGATAATTAGTGTGTATTCACTAAACTTTTTAAATGAAGACAGCTGCTGCTAGAATTGACTTTCACTCAAGCTACAAAACTTAATTCACAGACATTAAAGGAGGTGAGGGACGTCCACAGATAGAATGTGTTTTATATCTACACCAACCTGAAATTCCTCAAAGTAAAATTTTAAATTTGTTTTAACTCATTAAATAAGCAGCATTATATAATGTAAAAGATTATATAAAATCGTATTGGCAGTATAAATGTATTACCTACCTGTCAAAATTAATGTACAATCGAATATGTAGATTTAAAACCTTAATACATTATAAAAATCGACGTGAATGTCGAATGATACCTCTCTCTCTCTCTCTCTTCTATTTTCCTAAATACTGCGTATATATGTTTTCATTTTGCATACTGAAATTCCTTTTCAACCTGTCAGCTTATTCAAAACTCAGTTTATCGACAATAATAAATTATTTTGTTTTTCTCATATACTACATGCGTGTGTCCTGCAAGGAAAATAAAAATAAAGAGAGGTTTGTTTTTGCCTTTTCTTCTTGTTGTGACACTCTTTAGCCTATTAAAATATATTTCTAATAACAATTATTGTAATGTGTCATCTAGTCTTTTCCCTCCCCCTATGCTTCGTGACTGTGCCTTCTGACATTTTTAAGCATGCGCACATGATATTTTTCTTTCCTTGCTTCATCGTTGCAAAATCACACACGTAAATCGTTAAACATCCCTACCATGAAACACATACATGAACATTTTATAGCGTCCACCATTGAAAATGAATAGTCCAATTGACCCAGATAAAGACGAACATATGTTTTGCATAGTCTCTCTAAAATATTTCTTTGTTAGTTTTTGTTTGTTGGTTTCGTATTCCGACAGTCATACCTCCTGAGCAGTTCATTCATCCAGCAATCGCTTCACTAACCCAGAACTATATGACTGACCATCAGCAGTCCAAAACTATATAACTGACGGCCAGAGGTACTTTATATCATACAAATATGTTTTGTTTGTTAGAAAACTGCATACTTGATGCAAGAAGACATGTTCTCTGCATATATGCTCTTTTATCTGCTTAATATGATGCATTTACTGACCAGATTTGTTTTTTTGTCTTTTAAATATAAAATGACCAATACGTTCTCTTTTGCGAATTGCAACGCAAGTAGCAAAATCAGTGTAATACTTTGTTTGATACATGACATGGGTATCTATGGATCAGATACCAAAGGACGTCTCTGCTAAAAATACAGGCTTTCTCTTCGGCTTCTTTTAGCACACGCTTGTCTCTTTTACTTCTCAAAGGGGTTAAATGCTTCGATGTAGGATGAGGAAGTTAAACCGAATTAAACCTTTCTAAATCATTGACGTATTACCAATCTGGTACAGATCTAATTATTAATTATTTCACACTATTTAATACGCTTAAATTTGCCGAAGACAGTTCGGTGTTATCCGTTGTAACTATTTATGAGTTTAATCCATTACTGCTTTTAAGTTCCATATTGCAGTCTAACGTTATCGTTATTGAAATGTTTTGTATCTCTTTGTAAAATAGTCACATCTAGAACAACTTTATTTTGCCATTTACGAAATTACCCTATTTCAATGTTTAGGGATAATTTATTTTCTTCTACTTCTTTTCATTTCTTTCCTTCTTTCTTATAGGTTAATGTAGGGATCGGGTATAATGTGACTGGGTGGGACAGTGCTAGACATCGCTAGCCTGGTGTCAGGATAATGTAACTGGGTGGGACATCATGCTATATGTCTGCTGCATGATGCCCCAGTGCTAGACATCGCTATAAACTTGC
Organism: Unio pictorum; assembly: GCA_030141615.1. Taxonomy (NCBI): domain Eukaryota; kingdom Metazoa; phylum Mollusca; class Bivalvia; order Unionida; family Unionidae; genus Unio; species Unio pictorum. Next base: position 31,246,730 of record JARLTB010000113.1, on the reverse strand, counting down.
CTGCACAAATCAAACTCAGAATCATTTGAATCTTGAAGTTCCAAACGTTTTGTCTTGAACGATTTCGTATCCAATCGATACATAATGAGGTTTTTTTCACTCAGAACAATGATCACATCATCAATCCGCACAAGACGTTTGTTTTCGAAACGAGACGTCGTTTCATATTTTTTATTATCAAAACAGTCATTATTGAGACAAATGCAGTTTTAAGTATTATATGCAGGACATAAAATATCACTATCCATGTTCTCGATGTAGAAATACAGGTTATTGGCTTATAATGTTATCCATACTGGCACAAATAGGTGAAAATCTATATAAGTCGACGTTTTGTCTTCGAAAATATATATTTAAAAAGTCCTCGCTATTTATACCAGATTAAAGAAATTATTTCACTTGTGAAGTCAAAACATTCAAATTCTTTCTTGTAACTCGTGATAATACACTATATCAACTTCAGATATCATGATATCTACTCATAAAATCACATATATCTTAAAATAAAAGTAATATCGTAAAGAACATATTCATATGTATGTATGTATGTATGTATGTATGTATGTATGTATGTATGTATGTATGTATGTATGTATGTATGTATGTATGTATGTATGTATGTATGTATGTATGTATGTATGTATGTATGTATGTATGTATGTATGTATGTATGTATGTATGTATGTATATATGTGCGTGCAGCATTCTTTCCAGTGCACCGAATCTTTAAGCGATCGCTCTTGACAAGCAAATGTTATAAAGGAAAAAGTCACTATCCAGAGCAAGACACGATACTACAAATTTGATAAACAGGTTCCCCTACGGGCAAGTTAAAAACAAGAAAGTTCTTGCCAAATTGAAATACTCGATTTGCCAAAATCTAAATAGTTTAGAGTTTCTGCATTGTTGTAAAGATATAATATTACTAGATTTTTGTTTCAATCACAAAACAGTATTCAAATAAAAATTGTAGGAACGTTGCATGATTTTTAGTTTCATTTGTTGGTTTCATCAGCATTGAAAATAAGATCTACCAGACCTATGCCAATGCTCAACTTGCCTTTACCCTGTTACACACACACACACACACACACACACACACACACACACACACACACACACATATATATATATATATATATATATATATATATATATATATATAATTTTTTTCACGTTGAATCATCGATTTTATTCCGAAAGCAAGATATCGAAAATTCTTAATATTAATTGGACGTCATTTAAGCTTAGTAAACTTTAATTGGTAAAACTAAATACAATATTAAAATATTTTCTTTAACTCGTATTATTTTTTTTTAATGTTCAATTTGTAATTTTTAGTGGATGTGATAGCATTGGGTTCCTTATTCAAATGCTGCGAATAGGTAGAAAAAAATGGTTCAAAAGTATTACATTTGGAATCAACCCACCTAGTGGCATCCTTGTCCTGAAAGATCACATTCCTTTGCGACGTTGCTGAAAATGTATACTGGAAAGTATATAACCTCTCCCTCTCACGTCAGGAATAATGTACACGAAAACCATTAATTGCAAATAATTTTTTCATCATTAGGTCTTTTCTATTAAATTTTATATACCATCCCTATAATGGACTGATTCTGAGTGCAATTTGTCAAAACACCAATTGGTTAGTATCTCAATTTGTTTTACAGATTAGACTGTCAAGATTTTCGACTGATAATATGATATTTTATCTATAATAATGGATACGCACATTCTGTGGTTATCCTGCCAGTAGTTTTCTTTTCTTTCCACGCCTTCTATATCGTAATCGAGCATCGCAATTTGGTATAATGGGTAAAATGGTGAACGTTTTTATAGCTTCAAAACCACAAGATTTCGTGATACCTTCTTACATACAATTGGAAAAGAAATAAGTACGCCTGACATCGAATCAAAATAATGCACACCTTTAAACTTTCAAAATTACAAAATCAGTGAGCATAATATGTACTTTAAAGTCTTCTAAATCCAATGTCCTTTAGTTTTGAGTTTCTTCTTTTATATGTTTGTATAAATTTAAATTAATTCTACTATAAAACGAAGTAACTAGGGTCTGTGACACTATTCTAATCACTATTCAAAGCATTAATACCATTAAAGTTAAATTTAATAATAATAATAATAATAATAATAATAATAATAATAATAATAATAATAATAATAATAATAATATATAGGTAATATGTTTGGTAAAATATCTTTTTAAGAATCTGTCAAAAAAAATTTCAAAGCTGAAGACACAAACTAATTGTAGTACCAATGCTTACTAGATCTATTCATTTTTGAGTTTTGAAACAGACCCGAAATTTAAAAATGCATATTTTAAACATACTTTTTTTAAAAAAAAAAAACAAATCAACTCTACATTACATAAGAACAAAGTAGTACATACCTACATATCGATATCGATTATGAGTACAAAGACAAATGTTTGTATCACATTAGTGAAAACATGAAGGACGTCCCACCATCCACCGAAGAAAACTTTAAAATTTTAAGTCCCTCGTTTTAAATTTTGGTAGCGAGAAAACTGCACCGGCCTTAGCAAAATATGGGCCCGATTTAGGTCATTTTGGCGTGGCCCCGTGTATTTAAGATGGCATTTGCAAATAAAATTTAAAACGAGTTTTATATGATGTTGAACTTAAACTTTGTCTTCCATCGCTTTAAAATTACTTTTACTTTATTGGTAAATTTTTCAAACTTACTAACGCGCGGTGATCGTATGAGAGTATGACCAGATTGGGCCAGATCAGTCCTATCGGCCTAAGTCTGGCCCTGCCAGTAATGATTAATGTGTCTTACCACAAATGGAAAATTGTTTTGTTAAATAGCAACATAATAATAATAATGAAATACTCATTTGACTCAGAATTTGTTAAATATCATGCAAGTTATTTGTATGGATTGAATTTAAGATAATTTTCCTTTAAAGTTTCTCATTGATGTAATAATATAAGCCATTTGTTTGACATATTGTGTACGTAAATACCTACTAGCGTAAAAATGTAATATATCGGTTTGTAGTATTTGAAACTCACCTCCACTGGAACATTATATATGGTAGGCAAGACGCCAGGAGATGTTTCTGGAGAAAGATGGCAAGAATAATCGGTCTATTCTAGCCTTTATAATTCTTTTTGTCATCGATGGTTTTTTATGCATGAATAATATAATATAATATAATATAATATAATATAATATAATATAATATAATATAATATAATATAATATAATATAATATAATATAATATAATATAATATAATATAATATAATATAATATAATATAATATAATATAATATAATATAATATAATATAATATAATACAAGACAAGACAAGACAAGACAAGACAAGACAAGACAAGACAAGACAAGACAACACAACAGAATATAATATAATATAATATAATATAATATAATATAATATAATATAATATAATATAATATAATATAATATAATATAATATAATATAATATAATATAATATAATATAATATAATATAATATAATATAATATAATATAATATAATATAATATAATATAATATAATATAGTAGAATAGAATAAAATAGAATATACAATTATAATATAATATAATTTTAAATTGAAGAACAAATCTTTTCAAGAATATTACCATGACATCACATATAATTATATAAGCTTGACAAATGATCGTGATATGAGTGGAAGTGCTTGTAATCATGTAAAGGAACAGAAAAATTAATACAAAACGCAGACTCCTATCGCCATGCAAAACTTCTGCTGCATTTTTTCTTTCTTTTGATGCGAGTTTATAGACGTCTATCAAAAAAGTTGTACAGAATAGATAAAACTGCGTTGGTAATAAATATATGGGTGGGATATCTTTCTGTTATGCATTTTCCCTGGGAAAATGTCAGTCGTATATTGATGCAAACATGATAATGTATCTATGTAGACCACCATTCGTTATTTTGGTTGTCATCTGATTGAATATAATGTGTACAAATGTTAAGAGAGCCAGACTTATAAATCAGCACAGAGTTGCTACATCTGCGACTGCATATTATCGACTGGCAAGCCATCCATCATCGAATCAGAACACTTTTGTGTCTATATTAGAATATTTATTGGTTGTGACTGCCTCGCGAATCAGTGTGTCTGTATTGGTACAAGTCATATCTAATACGTTTACACAAAGTCTGCCAACAGCTATTAGACAGTTGATGACCTAGACGTCTGGCCAGGGATTTATTCATGTATTGTCTGATAATGTGACCTTTATATCCATAATGACCTTGCCAGTTTATGGAAAGTTTGAAGGGTACAAATTTCAGAATGAGAATCTCGAGTTGTACAAAGTTATTAATAAAGATGCAAATTATTTTGTATTGTCGATGATGTACGTACGTACGTACGTAGTACGTACGTATGTATGTATGTATGTATGTATGTATGTATGTATGTATGTATGTATGTATGTATGTATGTATGTATGTATGTATGTATGTATGGATGGATGGATGGATGGATGGATGGATGGATGGATATCGATATGTTGTTTCATATTGATTTTTAGAAGAACTTAGAATAATAAAAAGATCATAAAATACCACCTACTAACTTAACGTAAGCAAGCAAAGTAACTATATATGTACCAACAATATAACCTAAAATATGCGATCATAGGAATGTACTAATTTAATTAATTACATTAAACAATATCGTTGGAGAGAATATTTTCTGAATAATCGTTCTAATTCTTCACTTATGAAAACTCGGATGGCTGAGTGGTCTAAGACTCTCGCCTTTACAGATCACTAACATCTCACCTCTGTCCGAGTGGGTTCGAGTCTCAGATTTGGTAAACGTGGGTAAATAAGAAAGTTTGGTCCATGGTTATTCCCGGGGTCTTTCTCCACCATATCTACCAGGATCGGATTAATTGCTGTACCCGAGGTACCATAATGATGGGGCAATTCTGGTTGCCATGGATAACAATACAATTGTTTAAATAGACCATATAAATAGACTTAGCTTAATATAGCTATATTATGTATGTATGTATGTATGTATGTATGTATGTATGTATGTATGTATGTATGTATGTATGTATGTATGTATGTATGTATGTATGTATGTATGTATGTATGTATGTATGTATGTATGTATGTATGTATGTATGTATGTATGTATGTATGTGCGTGCGTGCGTGCGTGTGTGTGCGCGTGCGTGCGTGCGTGCGTGTATGTATGAAACATACTCGATGCTTTGATGTGCTGAATAAAAAAGGTGTTACACCGAAACAGTAACACCATAAACGATTATGACATAAGTTTAGGTTGTAAAGTAATTTACAAATACAACTTTAAAGATTTATTAAAATACAGAAACATATATACAGAGTTAGTCTTTATAAACATGTATCGACATATTTTAATACAAGGGTAGTCTTTACAAGATGATTTTGACATATTTCGACAGATGTAAGTTTTACAAGAATGTCTTGACTTAGTTTGATATAAAAACAGACTTTAAAAGAATGTCTTGACATATTTTGACAGAGGTAGTCTTTACAAGAATGTTTTGACTTATTTTGACAGAGATAGACTATACAAGAATGTCTTGACATATTTTGACAGAGGTAGCCTTTAATAGAATTTCTAGACTTATTTTGACAGAGGTAGACTTTACAAGAATGTCTAGACTTATTTTGATACAAAGTTAGAATTTAGAAAAATGTCTTGACTTATTTTGACAGCGGTAGACATTACAAAAATGGCTTGATTGTTTTGACTTATTTTGATACAAAGTTAGACTCCACAAACATATCTAGACTTATTTTGATGCAGACTTAATCTCACAGTACTGTCTTGACATATTTGACACAGAATTAATCTTTACAGAATTATCTCGACATATTAGACACAGAATTAATCTTTACAGAATTGTCTCGGCATATTAACACAGAATTAATCTTTACAGAAATGTCTTGACATATTTGACACAGAATTAATCTTTACAGAAATGTCTTGACATATTTGACACAGAATTAATCTTTACAGAAATATCTTGACATAATTGACACAAAATTAATCTTTACAGAACTATCTCGACATATTTGACACAGAATTAATCTTTACAGAATTATCTCGACATATTAGACACAGAATTAATCTTTACAGAAATGTCTTGACATATTTGACACAGAATTATTCTTTACAGAAATGTCTTGACATATTTGACATAAAATTAATCTTTACAGAAATGTCTTGACATATATGACATAGAATTGTTCTTTACAGACATGTCTTGACATATTTGAAACAGATTTCTTCTTTACACAGAAATGTTTTGGCATATTTGACACTGAATTAATCTTTACAGAAATGTCTTGACATATTTGACACAGAATTAATCTTTACAGAAATGTCTTGACATATTTGATACAGAATTAATCTTTACAGAAATGTCATGACATATTTGACACAGAATTAGTCTTTACACAGAAATGTCTCGACATAGTTGACACAGAATGAATCTTTACAAAAAATGTCTTGACATATTTGACATAATAAATCTTTACAGAAATGTCTCGACATATTAGACACAGAAATAATCTTTACAGAAATGTCTTGACATTCGTTAGACACAGAATTATTCTTTACAGAAATGTCTTGACATATTTGACACAGAATTAATCTTTACAGAAATGTCTAGACATATTTGACACAGAATTAATCTTTACAGAAATGTCATGACATATTTGACACAGAATTAGTCTTTACACAGAAATGTCTCGACATATTTGACACAGAATGAATCTTTAAAAAAAATGTCTTGACATATTTGACATATAATAAATCTTTACAGAAATGTCTCGACATATTAGACACAGAATTAATCTTTACAGAAATGTCTTGACATTCGTTAGACACAGAATTAATTTTTACAGAAATGTCTTGACATATTTGACATAGAATTGGTCTTTACAGACATGTCTTGACATATTTAACACAGAATTATTCTTTACACAGAAATGTCTTAACATATTTGACACAGAATTATTCTTTACACAGAAATGTCTTGGCATATTTGACACAGAATTAATCCTTACAGAAATGTCTTGACATTTTTGACACAAACTAGCCTTTACAGAAATGGCCTGACATATATGACGCAGAATTAGTCTTTGCACAGAAATGCCTTGACATATTTGACACAGAATTAATCTTTGCAGAAATGGATTGGCATAATTGACATAGAATCGGTTTTTACAGACATGTCATATTTGACATAGAATTGGTTTTTGCATAAATATATTGGCATATTTGACACAGAATTAATCTTTACAGAAATTTATTGGCATCATTGACATAGAATTGGTCTTTATAGAAATGTCTTGGCATAATTGACATAGAATTGGTCTTTACAGAAATGTCTTGGCGTATTTGACACATAATTAATCTTTACAGAAATATCTTGACATAATTGACATAGGATTGGTCTTTACAGTACTGTCGTGACATATTTGACACAGAATTGCATAAATGGCTTGGCATAATTGACATAGAATTGGTCTTTACAAAAATGTCTTGATATATTTGACACAGAATTAGTCTTTACACAGAAATGTCTTGACATATTTCACACAGAATTAATCTTTACAGAAAGGTCTTGACATATTTGACACAGAATTAATCTTTGCAGAAATGGCTTGGCATAATTGACATAGAATCGGTTTTAGAGACATGTCTTGTCATATTTGACATATAATTGGTTTTTACATAACTATCTTGACCTATTTGACACAGAATTAATTTTACAAATATGTCTTGGCATAATGAACACATAATTAATCTTTACAGAAATGTCTTGCCATTTTCGACACAAACTACCCTTTACAGAAATGGCTTCGCATATATGACACAGAATGAGTCTTTACACAGAAGTGTCTTCACATATTTGACACAGAATTAATCTTTGCAGAAATGGATTGGCATAATTGACATAGAATCGGTTTTTACAGACATGTCTTGTCATATTTGACATAGAATTGGTTTTTGCATAAATATCTTGGCATATTTGACACAGAATTAATCTTTACAGAAATTTATTGGCATAATTGACAGAATTGGACTTTACAGATATGTCTTGGCATAATTGACATAGAATTGGCCTTTACACAAATGTCTTGGCGTATTTGACACAGAAATAGTCATTACAGAAATGTCTTGACATATTTGACATAGAATTGGTCTTTACAGAAATGTCTTAGCATATTTGAAATAGAATTAATCTTTACATAAATATTTGACACAGGATGAGTGTTTACCATAATGTGAAGCAGATTTTGATAGAGAATTAGTCTTTATAATTAAGTCTAAAACTGATCTTTTATATGTTGAATAACGAATGTGTATTATTATTATTATTATTATTATTATTATTATTATTATTATTATTATTATTATTGAAATAAAGTAGCATTCCTGAAGAGTTTCGTTTACCAAATTCATAGTTTTGTTAGCACAGGCAGGAAAACGTTATGATGAATGTTCCTTAATTTTACAAACAGTTATGATTGCACCCCACCCCACCCACAACAATGTAATAATAATAATAATAATAATAATAATAATAATAATAATAATAAAAATAACAATAATAAAAATAACAATAATAAAAATGACGATGATAATGAAAATGATGATGATAATGTTGATGTTGATAATAATAATAATAATAATAATAATAATAATAAATAAATAAATAAATAAATAAATAAATAAATAAATAAATAAATAAATAAATAAATAAATAAATAAATTAAAAGGGATATCAAGAGAGACTTTAAAAAGTCCTAATCAAATGATTTTTAATCTTGTTTGAATGATTACCCCTCTTATCCAACTCAACACGACCTGGTACCCTTCCATATTATGTTAACTTAACCACACCCAGTACCCGTTCATATTATGCCAACTCAGTCTGACCTGGTACCCTTCATATTATATCAACCCAGCCTTACCTGGTTTTCCTCCAGATTATGCCAACTCAGCATTTTCAGTGTTTTAAAATTTCTGTGCGACATGTTAGAAACAGATCCTTCAAAAAGTGTTATTGCATAAAATATTACTCTATGTATTTGTCTGTCTGTCTGTCGCTGTCTATCTGTCTCTCTGTATGTCTGTCTGTCTCTCTGTCTCTCTCTCTCTCTCTCTC